>CADDXX010000035.1:3266590-3404416 GCA_902810485.1 Alauda arvensis
AGAAATAAAAATTACCTCCTCACACCATGAAAATAGTGCAGGTTCTTGTCTTAACAAGGCTCTAATTCCATAACTGAGATTGTYTGAACTTGTTTGGCTGACTGATCTGGGCACTTGCTGTTTCGAAATCCCAAATATTATGTTATTAGAAATCTTTTCTCTCCCACAAAGCTCTATATTTGTGGATTATGATGACTGCTGTCTTTGATCAAATGCTCAAAAAGTTTTCATGCAGAAGACCAAACCTGGAGGAAAAGAACCTGCTGCAACACATGATTGACAGTCAGAATACAGAGAAATGCCTGAGAAGTCCAAAATGCAGCTTATTGGGCCATATGTGGACAGGGCTAAATACATCACACATGTTACAGCTTTCCTAAGTGGATGAGAAAAGGAAAAAAAAATTATTGAGGACACGAGGTAATTTTTATCCATTAATATTTCCAAGCAAGGAACAGCAATTCAAATATGCTGGATACTTTTTTTGGATCCTGGGGAATGAAGAGATAGATTACTAGATCTATTAATTTATATTCAYGAAACATATTCCAATTACAAGCAGTTTCTGACCCTTTCTGGCCCTACAGCCATTGCAAGAACCTCTTTAAYGACTTGCCTTTTTTGCAATAAAATACAATTAAGCAGCACTAATTATTTGACACAAGATATTTTAAGTAAGGAAGAGGCTAACCAGTTGCTATAACAACATAATTTAATGACCTTGACTGGCAGGTACTACGTATTCTTCTCCTATGGCAGAACAGTTTTGTTCTGTTCCTTCACTTTCAAAAGCATCATCTTTATTCTAATTTTGTACCTATAATAAAATAAGAACATATTGAATAGAAGAGAGCTGAAAGAATTCACAAAACCATCACATTGTCCCAGCATTTCACACTATGGAACAATGGATAAATATTAAACAATTATGACAGAGGTGGGAAGACCATGGATTAAAATAAAAAAACCTATGTGGAAACAAGGTCTTCTTCTGAGGACGTCTGGGATAATGTTATAAATTAAACTAGACAGAAGCAATACCAATCCAGTTAATAATGATGGAGATTTTTTAATGATAAAACAGTGACTTATCCCTAGACAGGCAACTAAAGATGCCATGATGTATAATTAYYTCTTCARAAATACTGCAACACCAATATAAAAAAATTATCTAGAAAAAAAATCAAGTCAGATATCCAAAAATTGTAACAACTCTTTAAATTTCTTTATGTGATTCCAGATAATCTTCACTGTGTTCCCCAAAAGGTCACAGAGGGAAAGGGAGCTAAGAAATTACCAAATTGGCATAAGTATATTACATGATAGGATTGGGTAACTTCAGGAGCACTTTTCTCARTCTTAGAGATAATGTAGATTATACTGCTCACCACATGAGCAATCACTCAGATTCAAATCTTATTTTTAAAACAATGAAAAGATGAGTAATTCAATGGAAATTCAGGAAGGTGCTCAATTTTTAACAGATACAAAAACATCATTCTGTAAAGAATTGGTTCTATAATTTTKAGTGCAGGAAGACAACACATGAGCTTCACAGAACCAGAGGCACTGTTTCATTCCAGCCAATTTATSCTGTTTATAATAAAATACAGGTAACATCTACAAGTTTTCTTACATTTTCATATGAGTTACCAGATGCTCAAAATTAAATTTAAAGCTGACACTGGGTAATTATGTTTTTACCCAGAATCTAAATAATTTCTTGAAAAAGTTCAGCTCCAATAATCAGAATTGATGGAAATCATTAGGATTTCATAGCTCAATTATCTGTCCCTAATTACAGCCTCAAATAGAACAGTAGGAAAAAACTCTGATATTCACCTTCACCACCAAAATTTCTTTCTTATTGACATCTTTAGCAAGTTAAACCAACTTGTGAATGAAACCAAAATTCACAAGTTCTTTAGAAAGTCACACACACTCCTACTATTTTGTCAGTATCAAATCAATGGTATCTCTCCTTCCTTGAACAAATAGGCAAATCCTAAAMTCTTCCCCTCTGACAGTCAATGTTTGCACACATTAGTATACAAGTATTTGCATTTAGAYCMACAAATATTTCCAAAAGAGTATCTAGTTAGATAATGAATTACGAAAGTACTTAAACATTGAAGTATTCCAGTAACATTTAAAGAAGCACAAACACATAGAAATAAACTCAAAATGTTTATTTAGTAGTCAAAATTAGTTAYCTTTCATTCTGCAAACAGCAATAGCATTTTTGCTGTTGAATTTGATTTTCAGCTGCATCACAAGAAATACACAAATAAAATTTAAAAAATGCTTAAAAGCATAAAATTCTTACTCTACAAGAGAACGTTTTTCAGTGTTTTACTTCCTTTTAAAAAGATTTTAAATCTCTACATAAAGTTCTTTATTTTAAAATTTGTATGGAGCTCTAAAGATTCATATCAGAAAGTCTATGAAATATTTTGATACAGCATCTGTCAATATTTTCATATTAGAGTTCTTATTAAGACATACTGTATGAATTTTGGGGGGTAAAGATTAGGGTAATTTCCTCATCTTTACCACCCCAGCATTAATATGGAAGACCAAGTGATGGAACAAATGCATGAGAATTAATCACAGGATTCATATTCACATATCATATTCACATAAAGGAAAATAAACAAAAAGGATCAAAGAAGGCTTTTAAATGGACATAACAAATTCATTAGTAAAGAATGTCACATCTGGGGGGTGAGTTCTGTTAGATCGTAGGATGCTGTTACTGGGTACTCCACTCCATCCCCACATACAGTGAAGAATGTAGCCCTTATGTACAGAAATAATCTTCCTGCATGGGTCAGCATTAAAAAAAGTGAAACTGGGGCTTTACATCTTTTTCTACAAATAGCAAAGATGGTGATTTTCATTAATGCAAGCAAACACAGAATAACTTCAGCATCTCTTAAACTTGACTGATTGCCTGCTTAACTTCAACTGCACTGAAAGTGTATTTTAAAATAACTATGCAACCACTGTATGCACAACATATTAATAACTTCTATAATTTATGTATTCCAAAGCATTCTGGAGGCTTATGAACCTTGCTGTCTCGATTTATTATGCAGGATAACCTGGTTAGAAGCCATTTTCTCATTGCACATGACAGAAGTTTTCACTAATGGAGAAAATACTACAAAATACCTYACATGAGGCTTTCTTTGCATGCTAGACCCCAGGTTTCCATAGCAGAATCTAGAACCTCTTGTCCAAAAGAAATTAGTTTTGTGTATTTCAAGACTGCTCTGCAATGCAAATTAAAGTAACAGAAATGGGAGATGATATGGAAGACTGACAATAAAAAGTGTGCTCCAGAACCAATGATAATACACCACAGTATTTTTCATTATTTCTCAATACAAGAATAATCAGTRGCAGTTTTTTTGGTTGGTTGGATTTTTTCCCATTTATATGCAGTGTACATTTATCTTTCTTCCCCTTATTGCATTTTTCAAGTCCAGTATGAACAGCCACACTCTGTTTCAAGTGTCAAGTCTAATTGAGTTAGAATTATGATAAGGACTTATTACCTGAATAATAACTTGTATCCCTGAAGATGAGTATCCTAAAYATGCATGTGTAAGACCTTGATTCTGTTGCTGAATTGTGTCAGGATTCAGGGTATCTTAAAAACAAAGCTGCAATATCAGATTAATCTGTGCTGCAAGAAAGTGAGAAAAATGTTCACCTTTGGAAACATGAAACACACACAATGGTGATACATTGTTACATCTGAAATGCTTGCAATTGGCATGCTAGCAAGTTCCATATTAATTCATAAACAACTATCAGTAGCTCATAAGCTCATTTCAACAGATCTGGGACCCCTAATGTAAGAAGGACATGGACCTGCTGGAATGAGTCCAGAGGAGACCATGAAGATGGTCAGAGGGCTGGAACAACTCTTTATTTCAGAWAGACAAAACTTTCTAATTYGGAAAAAAAGCTTWACAGAAAGGATCARATATTAATTTCACATAGTAGCTTTGTGAGATCTGATTTCTAGGACAATTTTTGCTGCATTTAGAACTGTTTATTTCTGCAAATCAAATATGTATTTATATGAGTCACTACATGGTGGTGCATATTTTGAGTCTTCTGGAAAACAACAAAGTGAAATACAGCAGAGTAGAGATGTCATTGCAATGGCACACTCCTTTATTAGTCCTGCTCCTTCTGCCCATTTTTARACATCAACTTTGACTCTCACCACTCCAGTTACACTCCAAACTATTCTGTAAAATTTTAGTCTCTCCTCATAAAAATTTTACTAAATCTCTTTGGGATTTTTCTTKAAGTGTTTTTCTAGTTTTAAAGATAATGTTTTAAAAAGCTTAAAGAATGTATGCAACACAAAAAATATGTTTAAAATTATTGTAGTTTTATKCTAAAATTCACAAATTACTAAGTATGTCTTGGAAAACCTCTGGAAGAGCTTGAGAATTGGAATCATTAGCAACCCAAGCACGTATTAGAAAACATTTAATGCGACTGAAATGACTTGAATTTTGCACATAGCAAGTATTGAAAAAAAWGTGTGCTCTTAAAAACAGACACAAAGAAAAGCACAGTACAAAATTTCATTTGTAAAAATCTAGGACAGATTACTAGCCCACAATCAAGGAGAGAAGAAACTATTGGAGAGAGATTATGTACAGCAGAGGAAAAAACCCATCAGGAAAGGATACTCAGGATAGATTAAGGAAAGATGAACTGTACATAATATTTCAGGACAAACATAGAAACATTAGGATTGAAAAATAATTAAAATRCCAATAACCCTGGTTACTAAAATATCAGTACTAAAAAAGTCAATATACTTACCCACACATATTAAAAATGGAATAGAAAACAACATCATCACTCAGTATATCAAATGTGAACAAAAACAACTCAATTTACATAATAGATTTTGTTTGTAGAGACAGAAGAATAAAATACATTTTTCATTACCCTACTCATAAGAAACTTTAATATGTAAATRGTGTGCTGAAATTTGCTGAAGTTCATGATGATTTTACAAGGCTGAAGCAGATGCTGAGAGCAGGTTTTGYTCCAATCAATTCAGTAAATCTAAGTGATTTAGTAATGAGGGAGCAGGACCTAGGGGTTAACTCATAGAACAGTYATGAGTTAAATGTTCTATTGCTGGTTTGCTACTCCTACCCTCTCTTCACTGGTCACAGGCAAGCCATTTATCAACATGGAACAACATAAAACAAGGCTGTACTTGCTTTTACTAGACACATTGAAACTTCACACTGGATATCATGCCCACAKGAATTACTTCCAACATTATTTTAAAGCCCTACATAAGGAGACTCAGGTCTAATTTGCATGTATTATTCATACAGAAATTCGGAAACTTCATTTAACACAGGAAAGGGCCATGAAGGACTCAGCAACAATCCTTGCTTGGTGGAAGCCTGATTTCACCATGTTCCTCTGTATAAGCCAAATAATTAAAATCTCCTTGCATTATGTAAATGACAAGCTAGCAACCTCCAGAAAACACTCTCAGGTTTGAATGAAGCTGGGGAAGGATCTAGAGCACAGGTCTGATAAGGASTGGCTGAGGGAGCCAGGGGTGTTTAGCCCACAGAARAAGGAGRCTCAGGGAGAACCTTATGAGTTTATRAGTTAAATTTCTGAAACAGAATGCCAGTACAGAAGGTTGAGCAGAAAACAGAAATTAGACATAACAATTTATCTGCTTGCTCTCTGCTACTTCCTTTYTTCTTTTCCAAAGAATCAGGAATCACAGAATGGCTGAGGTTGGAAGGAACCATTGGAGGTCATCTCATTCAACCTCCCTTCTCAAACTCAACAACACATTACTCAGGATTGTGTCCAGACAGCTTTTGAATAGGTTAAGTACCCCAAAAAAAAGGGCACTGCTTAATGTGTAAGGTAGTCCTTTATGGTAAGATACTTTATGGGTGTAAAGCTTTTCAGTTTTTTTTTGGTCACAATTAGCTAACTAGAAAATCTCTAAAATTAGCATTCATKAAAAAGCTACCAGTTGCTGATCAAGCCTTTCACAGCTGGAGTTGAACAGTAAAGGGGTTTAGTGCACTTGCACAGCAGAGGGAAAGAAGTTGGATGCTCAGCAAGAGGATCAGATGACAGAAAACAGAATCAGACAGCCAGACCTGTCTTACAGTACCTCAAAGTGGCCCCCCAGATATTCAATATGCACTGAATGTAAAACTCAGCTTTAATTCACTAYAGATAATTAAATACATCAAAGAAAATGCTGATGAGTGATGTTCTGGTATTGGCTGTCCCAGTGAGGCATGCCAGCAAAGAGAATTAAGTAATTTGTGGAACGCTCCCCTGCTGAACCAGGTCACATGCAGAAGRGGACCTTGTAAAGGGAAGTATCTGGTCTGTTAAGAYTGATGTGTCAGACAGGACAATGATTGAATTTAAATGTAATTTCAGGAGAAATAAGAAATTTCTTGGGAGGGCACACTGTAGTCTAGTGGTGACACTGTGTTAAACACTCATTCTGTGACACCATTAGTTGCTGCATTTAAAGTATCTAAATCAAAATACTGGGCAGTTTCCTTGCTACAATGAGAGWACAGTRACTGAAAGGAATATTACTGGTGTTTTTAATTAAAAAAACTCAAAGGTTTTCTAATTTCTTTATATCATAAAATAGATCTCTAGGAGTAAATGAACAACCACACCTACAACTGTAAAAGTTCTCAAAGCCCAGAGACAGCAGTTTAATGCAGGAGAGAATAGCACTGGAAGAACCTGGTAATTAAAGGAGTGWATAGTTCACAACTTTGAATCAGAAAAGAATAAAAGCATATTAAAAGCAGTAAGTAACAAAGTTAAAGTACTCTTACACCTGTAAATCCAGCAAAATGTCTTGCTGAGTTACTTCAGGCAAATTATCATGGTCTCAAATGGGCAGTGGTTGAAGTGTTCACGTGGTCAAGATAGTTCATGTCAGGAAAAACAGAGCAGTTGAAGGCTGCTGCAAAGACAGCTCAGCAAGCTGAAAGAACCGCATCCTGTGATTTGCAATGGACTGTTTCAAAACCATGTGTGCAATCTTCAAAGAACTGACAAAATACCAAGTTTTTCACATAGCAGCATTTAGAAAACAGGGTCTGAAAGATGTACTTGAGTATTTCTCACAGGGAAGACCTGAAAACTAAATTCATCTCACTTTTTGATTACTCAAAATGGTACTCTGTAAAAAGTTTCTCTTAGTGTCCTGTTTATCAACAAATGCAACTTGCAAAGCATAGAAATTGTACAAAACAAAGTTAGAAAACCTAGAGCTGTGCTCATACAAGACACATGAATGAAAGTCAAAAGCAGTACACAGCTGTTCTTGTTTGTCATTTGGATATAACAAACCAGACCTGACAAATTATGATTTATGACTGGTGTTTCTTAAGTCTAAATTTCTATTCCTCCATGTCAATTACAAAGATGAATGTTCTTTTWAAAAAATCCTGACTATAAATACACAAGGCCATGAAACACAAATTGAATGCTTCTGTCTCCAATTTGCACATGGCACAGTAACACAAAACCTGCATGTTAGGTCTGACCCTCTTAACAYACTGAGCACTGCCTTGCAGCTGCTCAAGCATAGAGGAAACATTTTCACGCATTTTCCTTTGCTACAGCAGACTTCAGGAAGAACTAAGTGCTCAAATGCTTTGGGCAACCTGGGCTGCAGACTGTAGAGATCATAYCTAAACTGATGGGGAAAAGAGAAGGCTCAGGCCTTAGGACTTCCAAACTGATCATATTTTCTTTCAAGAGCTGCTAAGGGACAGAGTGGTCATCTGCCACATCACTTAAATGTATCTAYAAACTTTAAAAAATGTTGAAATTAATAATTTAAAAGATCATAAATGTTACACTACCCACAAAATGAATGTACTTTATGTTTTTCAAATATAAAAGAAATGCATATTTCATTACAAAACAACATGGATTGTTGGTGGCAGTAAGAGTTGGTTTATGCATTATTCACTCCTGAAAATATTCATTAATTCAAAGACTGTCTGATGGTGTTCATGCCCTTCTGCAACACTAAGCCCAAGGGGGAGTGAAGGTATTTCAAACCAAAAACTTGTGTGTCACATGGTTTTGCTGGCAGTGGAACTCTGGGAAATACCTGCACACCATCCAGTCACTGCCAGCCACACACTGACCTGCAGCCTACAGAGGGATAACTGAACATGGCAAAGGCATGACTGCAGGCAGTGTCTCTCCAAGCTTATCAGCCCAGCCCATACATTGGAAAGGGCTGCACAAGCATTTGGCATGACCTGAACAGTCCCAGGTGCAACCTCCAGGCAAGGCCACTTTCTGTCAGTGGTAAATGGGAGCAGAGCGTGGCTGCAGATTAAAGTGTGAGCAAGTGAAATGACACAACTGGAAGACAACAACTGCTCTGCTGTAAGGGGATCAATCTGTGTGACCAAAGGATGTAAGCAAGTACCTCCTTACCAGGGGCAGTGCATGGCAGACTGCAAGTAAATTGGGCATACAGATRCAACCCTTAAAGAGAGAACAGCTGTTACATGGATTTTTTCCATAATTTTCTGTTTCTTAGAAGCCTGGCCTCCTCTGACTTCAAATCCTCTCAAGAGGGAAAGAAGATACCAGTAGGAMTCCATAGTTCTGCACTGAATAAGGCTTTTTCATCAAATTACTAGACATATGGACTGTTTATCTGGCAACAGTAAGTGGTTGTTTTCACAACAGAAAGAAGGCACAGCATTTCACAAATATCTGGGTTGTGACTTCTGCAGTTCACTTCATATACAGAAAAATCTGTAAAAATTAGCAAGGCTGCAAAATTTGCTGAAGATATGAAAATGCTCAGAGCCAATTAAAACTCAAACTTGACCAAAATGAGTTGCAGAAGCTCAGAGAAATAAATTATGTTGCCATAAAATGGCAACTAAAGTCAGATGTCAATAAATACAAAATATTTGTGTTTATTGAGAAAAATATATGTGAGAAAAAATATAGGTTCTCAATAAGTTATCACCACCCAGAAAAATGACCTTGGTGTTTATATAGGTTGTTCTCTGTAAATACCAGTCTAGCACTCAAAAATTGCCAAGAAGTCAAACAAAGTATTAGAAATTAATAAGAAAATACCACAGAAACAGGAACTGCAAGTGATAAATTGTTTCACTAACTTCATAAAGTATTCTGAATGCAGTTCCCAGGTCTGGTGTTTGGAAGCTCATGATATCTATCTTACAGCAACATCTACCTAAAGGTCACATTTAAACAGTCTTTGCCAATTTCCAGCCAATACCACTGTCTGCTACACATTCATTTGCACCAGGAAATAAACAACAAACCAGAAATCATTTGTRTTACCTTTGCCCATAAGTACTGTAATCAGTTAGGTGAATGTACTACAACTTACTGTGGTTTTAGCACCTATTTCAATTTTGTTTTCCCAGAGGGCAAGTATGTGCAATTGCAGCAGATGAGGGAGAAATCTAGGYAAATGAAAAAGTCTGGGACACTTCCATCAGTCATGGTTTAATCTCCATATGGGAACAAGCATTAACAGAATGCATCAGTCACCAGCAAAGTTTGTGGCTCAGGAGGAATCAGAAAAGAGCAGATGTGATACTGAATCATATTCCAACAAGTGCTGGTTTGGTGCATAAGCCTTGCCTGGAAACACAAAACTCCAAGGTGAATCTAAGTATATGTATTTACAGTGTTTAGAAAAGTATTAGAAATAAAACCAGGTTCTTAATGTTAATTGCAGCAGATCTGGCATCTTACTGCTCTAATTTGCTCAGACAAGTGTGCAACATACTCAAAGGATCACAGGTTCTGAAATCTGGTAYAACATTGTTTTTTAGAAATATACACCATGCATATATACTGAGAAATACCTTAATAAGAGAATAAGCCATGATTTATCAGTTATATATGGTTTCTGTAACACTAACTAGCCATTAAACATGATCATATTTTTTTCTGATCTAAAGTCTGTTCAACTCTGAAATTTAGGAATATTGATAAAATGACTGTTATTTTTTATCACTGTTATGGTATTTTAGCCAGTGCCAACAGAGATAAGGTCTATTTTCTAGTAATTTGTTATTTTTTCACTTGTTCTATTGAGAGCATAATAATTTTCAAAACAGACTGCTTACCAACTGACTCTAAAAGAGTCACTGCCAATGAAATGTCAGTTAATACATAAATGGATTTGTTACAATGATTTTAACTTCTCTATTAAAAACAAACARTTACATCAGAATTATTTTCCAATCACTGTGATAAAAAAGCAGCAAATACATTATATGCAAAACTCTAAATACAACTTGAAGAACATACTAACATACTGTGGCATTCTGAAACTTTATTCAAGCAACCCAATATAAGAAATGCAGGTAGYACTACAATGGTACCATGGTTGAATATTATGTTTGGAAGTTCACTGAGATTTTCTGCAGAGATTTCATAACTGCAAGTCATGAGCATGAGAGATAACACATGAGGCTATGAAAGAAGTGCAGGCTGATAAAAATTCTGGAAACTTGCAAGTGAAAGTGAAAGATGAGAAGTCTTTACTTTTGTAATGAAAATAACAAAAACTCCATATATAACAAGCTCTTCAGAGATCACAAAGCACACATACTTCTTGCCAGTTTGCAATTTAAGGTTATAACATACGATAATTTTGGTCTTCCTGTAAGTGYCCAATCCCTCAAAGTTTCATCTTAGAGCAATAATTAACAAAGCAACATTTCAGGATAAGACATAAACCCATAAAAGAAAAAACCTCTTTTCCCTGTCAAGAAGACCAGGMTACCCTGTAAAATGGTATATATTTATACAGTCAACTGGTACATCACAATTTAACCCCACTTTGTGATCCCTCCAAAATAAAAACACACCTACAGGACTGACCAAGATTTTATTGGCAGCACCTGAATCAGCTACTTCATCAGAAYAAGTAAAATGGACAAAAAGATAAAGTAATCTGCACTAGAGTTTTGTCAGCATAAAGCTTTGCTAGTTAAGAAAATAACTTTTATCACTTTTATCTAATATTTTAGGTAGCTACCAACCTAAAGATTCTATGCCCTCATGTCCCCTGGAGTAACMATTTTTGTGTCAGTATTATCTAATCTGTGCAAATGATGCAGTTTAGATGGAATAGGATAAGGATCAAAATCAAACTGTGTCCTAACTGTAAAACGGAAATACTTCAACTCTTTCTACTTCAACTCTTTCTCCATTTCACTACAGAGGTGTAAAAGTGCTTTGAAGCTCCTTTACATTTTGTGCAAGTGAGAAGAGTAACAAAATAGTTAATTATGTAAACATAGAAAAATAAAATTTCCAAAATAGAGAAATAGAATTTACAAATGTAATCCAAATGAAAACCTGAATTTGGGCAATCCAGTACACTTAATTTCTTTTCTGCTTACACAAAAAATATATGTATGCAGTCTGTCTCCTCATAATTTTTACAGACTTAAGCAAAAACAGATTCAAGAATCCTAGCATTGACCAACTACATTTTGTAAAAGTCACAGTGTCTTTGCTTCTTCCACATCTGTGTCTTAGCAAATACAGTGTCCCTGTCTTTTGCATTAAGAAGCCTTCGCATTGCCATTCCATCCATGTTCTATCCAAAAGCAACATCACAAGGAGCTTTTCACAACCTTTTCTGCAGTACAGATCATGCAATGCAGTCCCCAATAAATCTTTTAAATATCATTTCTTCAAGATGCATTTCCATCAACTACCTCTGAGAATTCTGAGAATGTCACTAAGTTATGAATTTTGCTTAAGGTTATGAAAACGTGGCAGCAGTTATGGCCTCAGGGCACACACAGTCTGCACTCTCTGTCAGAGCAGCATCTGCTCTCCCAGGCCAGGTGTAATAAACAACTGTTTACTGACCAGCTACTCACAGGGAGCAACCTTGGATGAGGGCTTGTTGCATAAAAAACAACTCACTTCACCTTTAACTCTAAATGTACTACTGAGCTGGGATCCTCAGACCAGGCTGCCTGGGGAACAGAGACAAAGGATTATAAAAAGAGAGGTTATATAATGGCTCTTTRTAAGAAGCAGATAATATTTTGTTTCCTAAGCAGAAGGGTAAAAACTTTGTGCAGGAGGGGAATAATGAACTTCTAGAGGCTCTGACATTGTCTTCAAACAATACTTTACTGAGGAAAATAAGAAATATATAAACATTTATTATTATGCTCTGTGTTTCCTTTTCTAGCTAAAGTAGAAGATTGTTTGTTTTCTTGGACCCATTAGCAAAACCCAGTGGGTGTTTATTTGTTCATTTTTCCTCTAARTAACGCAAATATCTGACAAGACAAACTGCAAAATGGAACTGTACAGCAGGGGCTCAAGAAGAGTCTGTTCTAACAATGAGTTTGTAGGATTCATGCACGTCAAGGAACTTAGTAGCAAAGTACAATCCATTACCAGGGAATCAGCAAGGATCTGCCTCCAAGAAAACTATCAGGGAAGCAAGGAAAGGACAGCACTGTAACCAACTGAGACCCAGCAAAGGTGTGTGTAAGATGATGGYGAACTTCAAACCCAGCAACCTGCACATGCAGCAATGGAACCAAGTGGTGCTTGTGCCACACTTTCGTGGCTTGCCCAGCCTTTTTGTCTGCAGTTCCTGCAAAGACCCAGCTTCTAGGTAAGACCCAACTGCAGTAACTTAATTTTTCTGTGAAATCCCTGAAGAAATCTCACCACATTAATTAGAACTGCTGCAAGTTGAAAGTAAACATCTCAACTGATCTCAGAGGGTTGGGTGAGCTGTTCTGGAGAACTTATTCCTTTGTACTGATTCTATACCATAGGAACAGGRTATTACAGATGTATTTTGGTGTTAGTCCACAGGCCCCCATACTCCACCTCCCACTCTCACCCCTAAATAGAAATATAAGATTTGGTTACAGCYCACATGAAGAAGTTCAAGGACTTGACTGCACAGCAGATGCAAGCCATAACCACCAAGTGGCATTTTACACACTGTACTGTTTTGAATTGATATTGGTTTTGTAGTGGCTTTGGAACAAGAAAGACCTGCTGAAGTCAGCTGCAGCCAACATTGTACTCATTTACCTACAGTCTTTGTATTGGTTCTTGTTTATTTACTTGTTGAAGATAAATTTTAAGTTGTTTCAGTAACAGATTTCACTTAAAAAGTTACTTAGTAGAATGGCTTTCATTTATTATTTATTTATACTTTCAATTAGCTCATGGCCAATAAACCAAAGGTAATTTTCTAGCAACAACTGCAGTTGGGACAGCCTCYATCGTTATAATCCTGATTCTTGTTGCAACACATCTCATCTACTAAGAGAGGGGGGTTTTTTTTGTGCTACAGTTTCTTTCACACTTTCCACTGGACTGTTTTCTCTGGTATCTTCAAATATTTTTATTGCCAATTCCACAAACATTTGCAAACTGTAATGGACATTTATAAAGTGYTCAAGCAAATATTTACAAAAAACTCTGAGCTCATTACTTTAGGTGCAGAAAATTTCCATTACAATGCTGTACCAAAGAGGAAGATAAACACCCCAGGACATGAAAAAGTTATTTTTTAGAGAGTTGAAGTCTACATTTTYGTGCAAAAATTTAATACTTGAAATCTTAGTGTATGGACTTCATGTTACACTGAGGTCAGTGCTTTTCATGCATGGAGCTAGAAAGAGGGCCTATGTTAGGCAATATTATTTTCTGTCTTTAAATGCACAATTGGAAGCATGTGCATGGATCATGGCAAATTCCCTGAAAACCAATCTGAATCTTCAGCTGAACTGATATTTTGGTAATAGTATGATGGAAATAACAGTACTGAACTAACCACAAGAAAATGTGACATCAGAAATTAAAAAATGCAAACTATTAACATTGATTCTGCTTGGAAATTTGGTAAGAACTTCCCATAAATTCATAGTTCCAGCATATATCAGCCACTCACTCAAAACCCTAAGAATTTCAATTAATTTATCCTACAACAGTAATACTGATTAAATACTTCTGGAGTTCTTTACTATGCATGGTATTTAAAAACTTTTAGGAATATCTTATCTGTCAACATTTTACTTTCTACAACTTCTTAATCCTTAAATATCTCCCTATTAGCCTTCTATGTTTTTATCTTTAAAAAAACCCAGCTGCCAGTCTGTAAGATTAAATAATCACTTTGGATGAGAAAAATAACATTCAGCCAATCAGATAAAAATACAGTACCAGGCAAGTAGTTACTACAGTTACTTAAGCCCTGTGTTTTGGAACAGCAATTCCCCTAGAGATGGTTTTGTATTACACAGAACTATAGAAAATCCTTAATCCCTTCAAACCTTCCTGGTTTTCTTTATCAGCTTTTCTGTGATTGTGCTATAGTCTGATGGCTGGAAATCTCATCCTTGCCTTAATGACACGGAAAGCTAAAAAGATGCCCCCAGACSTTCCTTTTCAAAACGGTTGTTTTATCTGCTGAAGTAAATTATAAATATTCCCTAAACTATCAGAATTTACTTGGAATGCTGCCTCCACTTTTACATTTGGCATGTAGTCCATTTACTCCTTCCATATCCCAATAATAAGGCTAGTTAGAATTAACAAATATTGGTTATGATCCAGCCTGTTAATAGCAAGATTGATCCATGGGGTGTTTTATAGCTCGTTAAAAGTTTATTAGCTATTGCAGATCATCAATAAAACCTGTTTAATTGGCTAATTGCTACAGCTGCTGCAGTGAGTGATGCTTGCAATTCTTCCCATGTTCAGAGCAGTGTGTTTTCCTGGACTATGCCTGTCTGATATTCCTTTTACAGGAGATTCTTATTGCAGTTTTGTACCCCGTGATAACACACCAGTTTTTACATCTTGACAGTTCCTATGAGGAGCACTAAATTAAGTTACAACTGCAGCCAGAAGAATCTTTAAAATGTGTGGAAAATCAAAAAATTTAAAGCCTTTCAAGTGTCTTGGTTTGATAAGTAGTAACCTCAGAAAGCCAGTGTTCTGACAGGCTAACTAAGGATTACTATTTAGTTTAAGCTGCTTCAYCATCTCACTAGGCTCAGCAAGTATTTGCACTGAAAAACATTCAGCAACCAAACATTTGGCCAGCTGGAGTTAGAAGAATGATGCTATTTCATAATAATTATTAGATACAGTATAACTTTATATGAATTCCATTTCAAGAGATAAAATTATCATATTTTATGCACAGAAACTTTTCATTTTCTCCATAAACCACTTCTTCTAATTGCTTGTAATATGAAAATTGCGTTTAAATACATCATGAGTGCTCCCTAAAATAATTCTTAGCTGTTGCCTGTGAACAGCTGACTGCTGTGCTGTACTACAGCTGTCCATAAAACATTACCAGCACTTCCAATGTTCTCAGAGCAACCCAGAAAGTCAGTGGGACATAACAAATATATTATTAATTTTGATTGTTAGAACCTGTCATATATTCCAGGGTTTCAGACCTGCACTAACCAAGGACAGCCATTTATCAATATGCATGTGGGGCAGCTGTGCTCAGGCTTTCACCAGCGAAGAGCACAGGCCAAGTGTTCTTCTGAAAAGGGCTGGACTTGCAGAAATTCGAAAGAAGCAAATGCATATGGTGTTTACTCATTCATTCCTTCATTCATAAATTCCTTCTGTAGATATTCAAACACTCCATGCCTGAATAAGACAGCAGCCCTCAAACACTTCTCTGAAGTATTTCTACAGGACACCTCTGTAAAGTTCTGAGTGGAGAGCAGTAATACAAAAGCTGAGAACAGCTTGTTGTGCCTGGGAATTTCTTAACCTACAACTGTGCAAGCTCAGTAAAGGGAGGGAGGGTGCTCTTAGCAACAAGTCCCTCCATATCTTCCCATTACCCTGTCTAAGGGTAATGTAAGACAGCAATTCATACAAACACACACAGAAGAGGGATCTAATTCCAGTTAAGTGCTATAGTCATCCTAGGTTAATCTTAAAACTGTATGTCCCTTATCATGGAATTTTTAAGATTCAAGAAGACCTTTAAGATCACCAAGTCCAGCTGCTAACCTAAAGCCCTAAACCATGTCCCCAGGTGCCACATGTAGTTGTCTTCTGAACACTCATAGGGGTGGTAATTCCACCTCTTCTCTGGGCAACTTGTTCCAATGCCTGACCACCCTCTCAGTGAAGAAATTTTTGTCTCATTCTGTTGAGCTGTTACCTGGGAGAAGAGACCAGCCCCACCTCACTACAACCTTAGGCAGCACAGCTGTGCATTCCTGACAATGTGCTGTCAATGTGTCCTGTCAAATTCTAAAGCCAGTGTTAGACACAGCATATCCCATCTTACTCCCCCTTCCAGTACCAACTCAATGTTAACACAACACACAAATACTATGCTCTGAAATCCAGCAACACACAACATATTAACTTTGCTTGCTGAGCAGTAAGAGTGCTGCTGTGAAAACCTTTCTCTTGTGGCCTCTCTCTGCCCCAGATTTTGTGAGCTATGAGCACAATGGTTATGTAGCAGAGAGTATCATCCTAGCACACTGTTAAATCTGCTCACTAATTATACATTAAGCGTTGATCAATGCTGAAAGCAAATTAATTCATTACAAATACATGACATGTATCTTAAGCTCCTATTAAGGCTACAGTCTTCTGAATAATGAATGAAGTCACAATGAGTTCTAACCACAGTTCAACAGGATAATCGCATTTCAGAATAATAGTTTATGCTACAAAAGCTTGAGTACCTTCAAAGCCAGTATGAGCTCATCAAGTCACAAAAATCTAGGTCAACTGCAATTCATACTGCTGCTTTAGAGTTTTACACATATTATTTTAGATCATCTTTACCAATAAACTTAGGTATTCAATTTTTATCATGTTCCAGTATTTCTTGCCCTTCAAAAAAGGCAATTTTTAAACCAATTTCATAGAAAAGAAAGGGAAGAGTAAGAAAATATGTAGATATCTGACAGATATCTGATTAGCACTGCCACCTGTAAGTTTTAGATAAAAAACCATTCATTTCTCAGTGCTGAGCTGCTGCTTCTACTCCAGACCCTCTTATACACTCAACTGCTTTCTGATCATTTCCTAGAATTCCACCAGTTCAGTGGAATTCTAGTAAGATCCTTACAATACTAAATCCACATAGAGGCAATGTACGAGAACATGGGAAGAGAATATTGTCTACAGTTCTGCCTCTCAGGTTTGAGAAAATTCACTTTCCTGTACCTCAGTTCCATGTTTGAGATAAGTAGAAACTCTGGAAGCTCTAAGAAGCTGTGATGGTGGCTAGATGGAATTCATCCTGTGCATGGTACCAGTGTCATAGGGCATCTTCTGAGATGCCAAACAGCATCCTCTGTTCTATCCAACCAAAATAACTGAAAAAGGTATGTTGTATAAAAAAAATTCAACTAGTCTAGAAAAAAATTGCTAAGATAAAACATACAATTTCCTTTCCCCTTATTCCTTGTTCCCAAACCTCATAGTCTTCTCGATATTCACAGACATGCAAAAGCTCTAAAAAATTTGACTGTTAGCTCCTGATTACAGCACATCAGTATTGGGATGCAAAAAATAAATAAATTCYGAAGCAATATGATGGACAACACAATTTTCTTCAAGTCAAATAAAAGGTCACACAATATTTACAGATACATGACAAGGCTGAATTAAAATATATCTAGTGCTTTGTGAAGAAATCTGAGGAACAAAAATTGAAAAAAAAGATGTAATTTCCATTGAAAGTTTTTCTTCTAAGAGTTGAGAGGACATGCCTGCTATGCATCAAAGACTGGGGATAAACTCAGCTCAAAGCACACAACCAACTCAGTGTGTGGGTTATCCTGTAGTCTGTCACCAGCCCTCTTAGGGCAAAAACTCCTCAAGCTTTGTGATTTCCAAAATCCTTTACCAGGGAACAGGAATCTAAAAACAAGGATCTGACAGACAGCATCTTGAGGTGGACCAACCAGCCTTATGGGACGTATCAGAACCATGGTTTTGTCAAACTTCAACTTTTAAATCAAATTTCTTAAGAGCAAGTGGTGCCAAATAGGACAGGACACAAATAAAATTTTCTCCTGAAGTAGCAATCAGTAAGTCCTTTAAAAAATGACACTGAAACTCTTCTAACACCATCTGTTAATAAAAGATGAAGATGTTGAGTATTGGGTTTATGCTGGCAGTATTTAGTATGGCTTTATCTGTACCTCAGTAACCCCACATGCTGGTTAAGGACACAGACTATCTGCAGAGCACTGAGTAAGTCCAACAGGGCTGATTAAAAAAACCCAAGTGGAGGAAAAGCTTTTTGTGCTACTGTAGGTTTTACATAGCTACTACTGTTTTCCTTAAATGCAAACAAGACTGAAAATATGAGCAAAGCACATGCCAGTCTGGAGCAAAGATGCAATGAAATACATCAAGGTTTTGTTTTGATTAACTGAGATACTTCTCATCCCAAGGATTACATGTTTCACACACAAGATGGCTGTTCATACGGTGTTTACCAGAAACTTGATCCTTATATGGCAAATACACACCAGCTCTCCCTGGTGGGTACCAGAAACTGGAAATAGTATCTCTCTCAGATTTAATAAACATTGCACTGCTGGCTGCTACAACAGCTAATGCTGCATTCAGTACGGCTAGAGAAGGGTTTTAGAACAGACCTTTTAACTATTAACTCCTAATACAAGGAGTTACCTGCTAGTAACAACCTTTATCTAGGGAAAGAGAATCAATCAAGCATTTCCCACTCCGGGATTGTCAATGTTCTTCTTCTAAAATGTTTATCATGCTAGTGAAGATAATCATTAAACTCACTGGCACCTTTACAACATCATAACAAACATAACCTAGGAAACATAATTCATTCAACCCCTTCTCAACAACCCTTCTGGCAATCACAGCAGGTATGATATTAACTGTTTGATTAGAAACATTACTGCAGCGTAGAAACTGAATATAGATACAATGAATAGTGAAWTTATGAGCATGTTACACATGATTTTCCATGTACCAGTTTAGTAGCATTTAGAACAAAATTCTAAAGTATGACATTTGGGTGCTAATTATTACCAAATTATATTCCAGCATGAGAAAGATCACTGTCATCCTTGGTTAACAACATAAAATGTGTATGTGTWCCAAAGAAGTCAATTCAGATGTATAAACCTTCAAATTACTCGGCAGTTTATCATACAGCCTCAAGACAGAATCAGCATAAATCCTTAAATCATCTTGGTATAAAACACAGATTAACTTGCATGATCTGTTCATAAAATCAACCAACCTCACAGGAATCAAGTTTCAATCAGTATTTATTAGTTTGTAGCACTWCAACAGGTTTTTGTTAGAATGCAAAACTATACCTCCACTTGACTGAAACAGTCAAGCTGGTATTTCTCAGTTTATCAAAGAAGTATTACACCAGAAGAAATTAAATTATACCAGTCATTATGTATTCCCCAAACATTTTTATTTGCCATATCCTTAATTTTTGTATTACTGGAACTCCTTTCCACAGGAGAAAGCCTTGGTGTCCTACACAGYAGGATGGTCCCACCAGCACTAAATGGTCACAATGCAACAGTGCAGCCATCAGCACTGTAATATCTGTCCATGTTAGAATGGCAAAATCTTCACATCTAAACAAACATTTCAGGGCACTGAAATGTTTCACAATTTTTGCACTGAGGGAGGAATGGGGAACCCAAATTCATGCTCAGATGTCAGGTTCATACCAAGAGCATGAATTTCACAAATTAAAGTAATTTGAGTTGGTTACAAYTCCCTGTGCAAGCATATAATTAATAAAATGGGAATCAACCTTGCTGTACAATTTGTGCCAGCACTTGCTCTAATTTCCCAGACAGCCACAGCCTCATTACCTCCAGATTTGTGCATCTCATTATGATTCTGACACTCACACTTGTGCGATTAGTGATGAAATTACAGATTCATCCTGATTTAGTGTGGCCTTTATTGCTGTTAATTAGGCAATGAAATGTGAAAACTGTTAYGGCATTTTAATTATCTGAATGCAATGAGATTTGTGTATTAAAAAAAAAACAACCACAAAACAACAACCCAAAGGCTGGAGAATGCTATCTTTTCTTACAGCAGCTGGTTTTGATGGAAASAGCTGATTGGGGATATTTGAAAATTTATTTTGCTGCTAAGTGAGGTGATGGCTCCTGTCTGTATCTCCCACATACAGTTTTATTTTTTGCAGAAATATAAAATATGCTTTCTTATCAGAGGGCATCAAAATGTGCAGTAACAAAAACCTGAATGAAATGTGGACAAATGAGTTGCTTAATCTCAGTAAAATTTTTGTATTTTTTTGGCCAAGATAGTTCAAAAAACCCCTAGAGGAACAGTCACCAAAAGGCACAGAAACAAAACCTCAAAGGAGGCAGCACAAAAATCGAAAGGAAAAAAGCACTGAAATCTCACCCTTGTTGCTGGACCTAGGCTGAAGTAATTTTATAATTACTGATTGTTTAATAACGATTTATGCTGAATGGTCAGAACAACCCTGTTCTCATCAGATGGGTGCATGGGTGCTCTCTTGCAGTCAGCTGGAATGGAAGGTGCATGGGAATACAACTTCTCTGGAGTAGCCACAGCAAGGGTTAAACACAGCATACATCTGTAATTAGTCATGTATGAGTGACATATGTCTGTGTGTCTCTCCAACTACTTGATATTCTCTCTGTTGAAATTCATGTTTCATTGAGCATTATTGCTTTGCTTCACTAATAAACTAGTTATAACTAGTTCATTAGTTTTTGTTAACATAAGTTATTAATTGTCATGGCACATTTTGAAGTAACTTGGTTCATAGGCAGAAGGCAGCTTTAGAGAGATGAAGAGCCAAACATCCTTGCATGCTGGCACCATGTCTGCCCAGGACAGCTTGCAGAAGGAAGGCAGCCAGAGGTCACTGATCTCAGCAGAAGTCCTGCAGTGGCTGTGCACCTCTGGGCTTCCCTTACCAGAGCGGCACATCAGGCAGGCAGATCATGTGTGGGTGCTTACAAGTGCACACAAACACTCAAGTCTGAATCCTGAGCAGCACCACACTTGGTGTGTTTGTATTTCTGTAAATACTTAGCTATATCAGCCTGCCTTCACAAGCCCCCACCACAATGCAGAGGCTAGCAAGCCTTCAGACAGCTGCTTTTAACATATCTGGAATYGGTAGAAAAGAACTGTTGTCCCTCACTTTTTACTACAGACACAAATTTGCAGGACATTTTAACTACAATTACTSTCATTGTACCCATTTAAGTCTTTCTTCAACACTATAACCTATGTAAGTGTTACTTGATTACAAGTAACTTTCTATACAAGATACTTTCATTTTGGTAATTCTGATTAAGCTACGTTAAACCTGTTCACTCCTTTCATCATATATTGGATAGAAGTCCATTASGTTTGCTTACAAGATCACACACACACAAAAAAATTGTATTATGTTTCTTTGCAAAAATGAAATTAAACTGGTGTCATGGTTTTTCAAAAGGCATGAGATTTTAAATAGATTTTAAACAGACAAGCATCAGGAAATTTGAAAAGGAAGGTTCTCAAAGAAATGTCAAATTTAGTAGATTTTATGGATGTATATCTCACATATAAGCATTCATCAGTAGTTCATACATTAAAATATAATTTGCATTGTGGTGCACTGGGAACTTCTCTGAGCTCTCATTTACATCCTCATCTTAATTTATGTAWATTATAATTTCTTTTTTAAAATGAAATAGCTAAGGAAAATATTCTCAAGTAAGACTATTTTTAGTGTTCTGTATACCTCCAGTGAARCCAAACTCAAAACATTATGGTGAAAACACCGAAAAGTAGTAGCATTATTGCTACTACAGACCCACTGATTTTTTTTTAATATAAAAAATCATATACATCATTTATCTATGTATTTAGTGCAGAAAGCATGAAAAAACTGAGTTTTTCAGAGATATTTCATCCATTGTCTCTCTCATGCCTTCTCCATCCTCTGTACTTTTAACACCACAATCAGTTCTCTGAAAATAATTTTGTGAATTGTACCARAAAGAAATTATTAAACATCTGCCTGAGGAACTAAATATGGAAGCAATCCTAGAGTGATTGGCTTAATATATAGAAATAAACATTGATTTATTCAGCAATTTTTCACTCTAAAGCTAGCTTCCCCCAGAAGCAGTGTACAAAAATAAAYACCAGCATTTTTCAAATACTAGAAATGCAAATATTAGGCAATTTGCCAAAGGCARTGCAAGTCAATAAGAGAATTATGAGCCGAGTCCAGTTCCTGGCTGAATTCTGAAATTAAACTGCTCATCAGTAAAGTCCTTAAAGTCAGGGCAAACAACACATATTGCTAATAGAAGCTCAGAAATTATGTTGACAGAATATATAAAATATGTGCACACACTYAGTGTGACAGTACTGCAGTCCTTTAAGCTTCCTGAAAAAGCAGACATCAAAATCTGTAAAAGAAGAAGCATTATTATTATATTTTCTATTTAAAGACACTGCAGAGTCATCTGTTCTGCTTCAGAGTGTTCTCAAGATCACCCCTTTTTGCATTATAGGATCCTATCAACTAAACCCCAGACAGAGGATGAACTTAGTGTGTACATTCTCAATAAATATCCTACTACCTCYGAATTATTTTACTTGCCAGACAACCTTTCCTTTTTTTTAACCATTCATTTGAACACGTAGAAATAACAAAAAATCTGCATCTGGATACACACACTTCAGGGAAAATTTTACAGCTGTCAGAAAACAATAGAAAGGATGGTACTGGCTCCACCAGGCCAGCTGAGTGCCCCAGCTCAGTGCATATGTTCCCACTGAAATGGATACATATTCCTATGAATAGAATCCTTCTGGCACACAAGGTTAAATGCAGCCAATTAATGTAAAGCAGTAAGACAGACTCCCAAGTGTAAAATCAAATGTACTGGAAGGTCTAACCTGACCAGCTTCATTAAAACATCTTAAAAGTGAAAAATTAATTAATCCTAAATAATTAATTAAGTATATTTTATCCATAACTTTGTACAGCCTTTTTCAAAGGCAACTAAGGAGCAAAGCAATTAAGTCATTCCTGCCCATCCCCTTATTTTTTGGCTCTGTGTGGASAATGAGACAGTAAACAGTTATTCCTCTAGCTTAAAAGCAAAAGTTTGCTGTGYAATGCTGAAGTCTAGAAGATGCTTCTGCCAATAAATTTGCAAGCTAATGACTTATGTATTCATGATCTAGYAGACTGCTATAAAAGTAGATTTTCCATACAATAGCACCTAATCAGTACAAGATGGTGCATTTCATTAAATGTTTTCAAGTGACATGAGAATGGGGGCACTCASATGAATACTAAAATAAGCACGCTGAAATATCAAAGAATTGTTGAAAAACCCCTACTGTACTACCTCGTTAAACATCACTCTTCCTTTCATCCTGACCCATAAGCTCTCTGCTTCTCATTCATCCCCAGGCAGAGCTCCAGCCCCATGCACTCCAGCTGCTCCTTAACACAGAGGGTGACACCCAGTCCTCATCTCCACTGCCTGTGCTTCCTAAAGACCCCCTGTCCTTCCATTCCAATGCTCCAGTCATCATGATGGCAAGAAGATCCCAGCCCTGCAGGCATGCACACCTCTCTCTCTCCTCTTGCTTATTCCTCATGCTGTGTGTGTTTGCACAGAGGCATTTAAGCTGGGCCCCCGAAGAAGCCAACTCACTGGCTGAGGTGTCTGGAATTCCTTTGTGCTGCCYTGCAGATGCTCTTCTGCCGACCTGCAATCCCTCTCCAGGCTCAGGGCATTTATTAGTGGCACTGGCATCAAATGAGTAGGARTGAAATGAACCCAGGTTTCCCCTTCCCCAGCAACCTTCTTTTGAAATCAAGCATATAATGTATAACACAAGCGGGGTTTGTCATTAAATGCTCCCTCCCTGAGCTTGCATTTCTTGTCTTACTAAGTATGAGGTCTCCTCCTCTACATTCTTTGTTTGCTGAGACTGACTGGTTATGACAGTGTTAAGAATAAAGGAAGATGGACAAGAGAGATATTGTACAGGAAAGATGTAAAATGGAAAAAGACAAATTTGCTGAAGAGACATCAAGAATTTTACTTCAGTTTTCTGCTTAGTAATCAGGACTGTGTCAAGCCTCTTGCAATAGCTCACAGAGCCAGACAGTATAACACTAACTTGACCTAAGATTACAATAAGCTCTCCACAAAGCTGAAGTACAACAACATCACAGCACTGCAAGAGAAGCATTTAAAAAAGAAGCCTTGTGCTCTTACCCAGCACTGATATTGAAACAGCTCAAATTAAGTGTAAAACAGTACAATTTTAAGAATGGCTGTAAATGTTGGTGTTTTTTCAATCCTTCAACATTATGTGTCAGCATCACCAATACAGTATGGCACACTCATGCATGGCTGATAGAATCCATATCCTTCCATCATCCAGCACCCCCATACTGAGCCTGTTTCCCCAGAGAGGAACGCTGCTTAAGAGCATTTTAGGCATGTCCACTTGTCCTCAGCCCCAAGTTGACTGCTACATCTTTCACTGAACCTATGAAATTTGAACACAAAAAGAGAGGAAAAAAAGCCCATGATTTAAAAAGAAAAGACCCAGAAGAGGTGGGGAGGCTGGTGAAAAGTAGTCAAACATCAGCACATTGTGCAAGTGTTGTCAAGGCAGCCAAGAGGGCACTGAGAATACAGATAGCAGCAACTGCAGGGCTGGAGTACATGAGAATTCTTTTGGTGRTAAGCATCAACTTTAGATCACAAAGCAAGGGGTAATTTTCTCCTGAGTCTTTCTATGAACACATTAAGCTACAAAGGTTAACTYACCAAAAAGCACTGCATGACTTTGTAAAGCACTTAGAATACATTAAACAAGCTTCTCAGACACATCAACAAAGAAGGTCAAAACATCCTAGCAGACACAATGTTTAGGTACAATTTGTGGCCAGTGTTAGTCAAGAGAGTGATTCAGATACTAGAACTTGCTTTATATGGTAAGCCACTTATTACCAGAAAGCAATCTAACTCTCATTTTACGAAAGTCAAAATATTTTGCCTTAATAATATCTTTTGGATCTTTAAATACTCCCTTGATATAAGACAGTTATGCTTCTATTGGTCCATCTCAAGAATTATGCCTTTCTGTCAAGTATTGGCTCTTTGACACCACTCAAGGTACATCTGATTAACATATTTAAGATGTTAAAAACCACCTTTCTCTGGCTATCACTTACAAAATTCAGCAGTCTTGAAAGAATACATAAAATATGAAGCATACCCTCTGTTAATAGCCACTGTTAAAGGAACTATACTTATTATCCAGTGTAATTAGCTACAAGCTACAAGAATGTCAATTCACCACACAGCTGAATCACAGAACACAGTCAGCTTGACCACTGAGGTCTTTATGAATTGCAGACATTAGCAAATCTCAGTAAGAAAATACCCTGAAGTATGCACTTGCAATTTCATTGCTATTACAGAGTATTAAAAGTTATTCATATGCCACAGCTAGAATGAGACRAAAATAGAAAGCTTATATCAGCTCCTATTATGAATAATGACTATTGAATGTAAAAGTAATTGAAAAGGAGACTGTAGGCAGGCACTGGAAGGCTAGACTTGCCTTAGCTCTAAAGGCACACAATAATGCAAGGGACATACAGCTGATCCATATCCATTTATAAACACTGCATGTGATGTSCTCAGTGAGATAATTACTGTATGCTTATGAATGTGGTTTAGTAAAAGAGCTATTCAGAAACTGTACACAATCATTGGATTAGCAAAAATTGCCAGGTTAGGAATGATTCAACCAGAAAACATCACTAAATACTGGATGTCTTAGAGCTCAAAGCTGCAACAATTACTTTGCCAAAGCTGCAGCTCTAAAGGACAGGAAACAACTAGGAAGTAATTTCCAACTTTCACCTAGGCAAAACACATTGCAGAGACCTGCTATGCAATCACAGTTTACACACAAGTAGATCAGCACAGACTTTAGAAACAAATTCTCCTACAGGAATTTATGTTTAGAAGGATCACTCAGTAAGACTAGAAATGGCAATAGAAAAACAGCTAACACACAAGTTCTGACCAAGGTATCTTTAAGGAAGTGCTAATTTCAGGTAGAATGTCAAGTGTGACAATAAAATTCGCCTTGAGAAACACCTACCATTCTCTAGCATTTTCAATGTTCAGTATTTGATAGGGATTCATTAGTACGGATTGGTCATACAGGGATTTCAAAGTTTTCTTTGTAACTAGCTTAAACACCATGCCTGTTAACATCAGTAGTTCTAAGCTTGCCTAATACTTCCAAGCATGTGTATGCAAAGAAAACACTGGTCTAACAATTAAACAAAACAAAACATTTCCAAAGGAAAACTCTTTCTTCTCCAACCTTCCCAAATACTTGTTATACAAAGGATCATGGTGCCCACTCACATGTATGTAAAGCAAACACAGCACTCATAAGAATGAGAACAACAGTCACAATGTATGATCAACATCCCATGCTTTCACCAAATTACAGTGCTTGTTGTTTCACTAACACCTAAGAACCTTCCTAACTGCAAAAAAGTGCCAGTAAAATAATGAGGAGCTAGAAGGAGAAAGAAAATTGTGTGGCCCTGTGATATTGAGAGGTCAYGGCAAATTTAATCAGCAAGTGTTGCCAACAGTGCGATATCCCAGAGTTCAATCTATCTGGAGATAAAAGAATATAAAATGAAAGCTAAACTGTGACTGAACAGAGAGATTGGAAACAACCTCCTTTCATTTTCAACTGGCCTCTTAACCAAATATACTGTGTGCAATGGTGACCTTATCCCCTGAAGACAATGCACTAGAAAACTGGAAATTTTCTTTTACAGCATACATTAAGGAACCCTTTTTACTGCATCTTTGTAAGTGTATCAGTCGTAGATGCTGGTTGTTGTGAGAATACTCACTGCAATTTCAGAAAACATTTTTAATCTCTGATGCACCGGTTTGTTTCATATGAAATAGGAAAAAACCCTAAACCTCTAAAACAGTACAGAGAATCCCATCAACTTCCAAAGCATTCTTCAGTTCCAAAACTACAGAAGTAGAGCATCAGCAGGTGTTTA
The DNA here is from genome assembly GCA_902810485.1 of Alauda arvensis. Taxonomy (NCBI): domain Eukaryota; kingdom Metazoa; phylum Chordata; class Aves; order Passeriformes; family Alaudidae; genus Alauda; species Alauda arvensis. The sequence continues at coordinate 3,293,841 of CADDXX010000035.1, forward strand.
CAGTTAAATACTTTTGAGACTTAAGGTCCTTAAAATCTTATTAGCAATGTCATTCAATACAGAGTATCAAGGAGGCTTACAAAAATGCTAGTCTGAAATGCAGAACATCTGTGCAAAAGAACACATTAAAGTAATACAAAATCAATCCAACCCTGGGAAAAAAACACTGCTCATATAATGCCCCAGCATAATGTATGAGAGTGACATTTTCAGGTTCGATGGAAGCTCCTGGTAAACCACATTCTCTAGAAACTTCCCAAGTGAACCCAAGTTTCTGTTTGTACATAAAGTAAACAAGAATTATTACACTGTGAACAAGTATGATTTTATATGTCTGTATTTTTAAGCAATATGCTGCATTACCTCCAGTATTTAGCCCCAGAGAAAGCAAAAACCTCTTGAATTAAAACTCCTCACAAATCTTATGGCAGTTCCAATTGGTTGTACAAAGGCACTTCTCAAATTGTGCAGATCAGGAATTCCACATACTGAAAACCATAAATACAACTAAGAACCACCAGCAGACAGAASTGATCTCTTCCCTTACAGTTATTCTACTGAACAGCTGCTCTTCAATTTAATATTCTAGGGAAAAGATTCTTGGCTTTTTGTAAAGAATAATAGTAAAGCTACCCTCCAGAAAAACCCGAACAGCAACAAACCTGAAAAAGACCCTCATTACAAATACCAAACCACTGAACAAAAACAACTGAAAGGTATTTTCATACTTGCTTTGTCAAGACATGTACAACTTCCTGTTGCAGAAATCAACCTGTGTTCCTTCACTAAATCTGTAAAACAAACTCAATTCCTGGCTGGAATTTTCTTTGAAGAAAGCTATTCTAATATCTTAACTCTAATCATAGCCTAAACCTTTAATATTCTAACATCCAACTCTTCAAAATAAAACATTTAAATTGTCAAAAACCCCTGAAATTATACAGACAATAGCATATAACTGGAAAATACACATTTAGAATATTTCTTCTCTACTGAGTGTGATTCTGGTATCACTCAAGCATTTTTTTTGAAAAAGCACTTAAAAGAAATCATGTGCTGTTGTTAGCTACTTATTTGTGCATGGATCTTTCTGTTCTTATTTCCTCAGTGACTACCATTATACATAACAAGGACTGTTTTAACTTCTCTGTAACTGTGTTTCTTTATTGATCTTTTGAGGCAATTTTTCAGATGCTTACTACAAGAAGGGAAAAAAATCCAAATCTAAATGAAATTATTACTTGTAACATAGCTCTTCCAAACAAATCCCAGAAACAAAAGGTCACAGTTTACTCTTATAGAAACCATGGTGGCTTTCTGTATTTGAAAATACAGAAATTATTTTTCTAATGATGCTGATACATTTAATTCCTGGGGGAAACACTTCTGTAAATCCATTACTTCTATGTTTTTCATTCAGATAGTTGATTCAGGCTTGTCCCTCCAAAGACATTCACTCAGTAATCTCACCAAAATATATATTCTAGGCTGTTCCAGTGGGTGAAGATAAAACTTCCACAGGGGAAACTGCAGTGGTATTGCTCTGACATGACTAAAACACACACAATTGCAGTACTGACATTCAGAAGGATACCAATTCAACCTCTGGAACCCATGCCAGTGGCCAAAAGACTTACTGCCATACAATGATGCAGCACACAACAGAGTGCCAAGTGTGCCATGGGTTGTAGAGATGCTGGGTAAACAGCATTCCATGAGCTCTTCCAAATGCATAAAGAAGCACATAATCTCACATCATTCCCTTCTGTTGTCTTCCAATATGGCTGCCCACTACTGAGATCTGAATTCCCTTACAAACCCTGACATCTCTTTTGATTGCCCTTGGACAACATGTTGCAGCTTTGTCATTTGTCCACATGGAAGAGCAGTAACAGGTAACAACCCGAGGGCTGCACTTGCCTAAGAGCTTTCCTAGTGGTGTCCTTAGCCCAGGCTGCAGGGAGGCAGCAGMAGTAGGGTCTGTCCAGCACACTGGATCCTCTGTTTTCCTCAGRAGGGAGTCACCTACCACTACAGCCCATCCTTCCTCCCTTGTGGAGGTGGTCATCATACAGGTGCAGTCCTTTCTGTTCAGCAGTATCTCTGGTGCAGATGGGCCATYACCCACATCATCCTTTGACTTACCTTTCACACCCAGAGCCCCATCACTGTTCTATTAGAAGCATGTAGGGAAGGCGAGGTGGGCAACGAGGGGTTTGCTTGCAGGGATTTATCCTTGTTCATCCTTTTTGTTTAAGTTACTGCCTTCTGCATAGCAGGSRAAGAACACAGGATCCCCCTAACCYTGTGTTTTTTCTTGTGGCTGTTCTTGSTACTGTCTCAGGGAGAGCAGAGCAYGGGTTTGTGTGTTGAATTCTTTCTCATTTCCCTACTAATGACCCCGTGTTCCACTCTTGTAGTTTGAAATAGCAGCCAAATGTCCTAATAATGGTGGCTGATAAGCGTGRCTCTGAATAACAAAGTGCAATGTCTTTGAAAATACTGTTTTCCATTTCAAGAAATGACATTAAGTGATTCAAAAGCATTATTTCATGCTTCTTATATTAGCCACACAAAATGGAAATGTCTTTTTTTACTCACAGTAGCAGATGAATACATACAAAAATGTATTGCTAGTAARGGGTCATTTACTTCCTGTTTTATGGATTTTAACCAGCATTCACACAGAACTTGAGCAGAAGCCATGTGACATGACTGATGTAGAATGAATTCCATCTTACTCAAATTATTTTGCAGTCTTTCTTCTCATTAGAGAATAAAGCTCCTGAGGTCAAAGACAATGGAAATTACATTTCATTTTTACCTTAGACTATGAACTCTGGAACTAAATCCAGTGCTTTAATAGCTGGATACATTTAGACCTGCTCAAATGKGATTTAATATTCTTCTATAAATAGCAAACTCTGTATAAGTTATCACTAATACAGAGAAAACTCTTGAAAGTGTTATTATATTTACAGCCAAAAATTATACCATATTCTATACATGCAGTGCTCTCCACACACRTATGTAGAAGATGTTACAATAAAGTAAGCATTGTTACACTGCCAGTGCTTCTATTTCTACAATGATAAAAGCTTCTTTATCAAACAATTCTTTTTKGATAAGTAACATTTTTGCTAATTCTAAAGGGAAAAGCACCTAAGAAGTTACCACATCAATGAAATGGAATGGAGCCAAATGAGGAATCTACTATTAACTTCTAGAATACAAAATGTTAATTCTTTAATGTTAACTGGCCTTTTGGGATTTCTAATAAGCTGAATCTAGCATGCTGTGGGATTTTAGCATTGACATGTTTCTAATGAGAGGTTAATGAATCTAATCTCTCAAACCATGGTAAAACACAGGACTGGGAATCAGGGAGCCAGTTCTGACAGTGTTTGGCTGTGTTCCAGTGGGGTTCACTTATTCATGAAGGAGYATCCGTCAGATACTCTACTTCTTACTGAAACATGAAGTGAGCTGGAAAAGAAAGGTCTCTGTGGTGTAGAAGGAACTGTCAGCAGCCCAAGGAAAAGGCCAAATTAAAATTAAAATTCATTAACCTTGGCACCTGTCAAAGAGTTTTGAAAGAAAGAAGGAAAAAAAAGGGTGAATACAGTAGTCTGAGAGAAAAAAACTACAAATTTTTACCYGCTTACCAGAAAACTGCCTATTACATCAATAATTTTAGTTCCCCAAGAACAGTATCTTTGATAAATAGAAATGAGGTAACATAGCTAAGTACCATTCTTCCCTGAGAACCCATCTACCGGAATGTGACACGTTTGAATGTGACCAGAATATTTTTTTTGGTCCCAAATTTATGTATGGTCAAGAAGAAAGCRTCCCACCAGCTAAGTTTACCCATCAAAAAGCTATTGCAACATTCCCTGCAATCCACCTACAAAGAACCACAGGAAGAAATTCACAGGCATAAGTTACTCTAAATAAAGTAAGTACACAATTCACAGCAGACAGGAGAAGTGAAGCTTCCTGCACCTTGAGCTTTACACAGATTCTCTGGCAACCAGCAACCAGCTTATGGTAGGGAGGCTTACTCTCTTCACAACCCTAACTTAGCTCTGCCATATTCAGAACAGTTTTCATATCTTTGAGAGCCTCATCAAACATGGATGAAAGTAGTTCATATATGCAAAAGGCACCAAAAGGTTGTAGAGAACAACTGCATGAACAAGCTGACCAACAGAGGAGGTACAAATTTATTTTCTTAAGCAATTTAGAAAAAAAAATAATAATCTGGATGGTCAAGTTTAGAATATTCAAGATATGAAATGTATTAAGTAAAACCATGCATTTGAACACTAACATATATGAAACATGCATAAGCTTTTCAAAAGCAAATAGAATTCAGTGAAACTTCAAGCACTTCATGAAGAGCTACTATTTTTCACTGGTAGTTCAAAAACCAMTCCTTAGCATCTCAATACATAATTTACTTAAACTCTGTCCTCAGAACAGCCTTTTACTTTTTYCAGACTACTCTAATGAATACTTGGATTTTGTCTTCATACATTTTACATTTCCTAGCAATTGAAAGCACAGTTCTGTACTTTAACAGTGCCATAACATGGGTAAATAAATAAATTTCATGCRATTTCTTCAGCCAGTCTCACTACTTTTCAAATACTGCATTATTTTTGTGCAAGTGTGAATGATTAGCACCCCTCCTTCATCCCTCTCTGTTTAACTCCCTTTTATGTTTGTTCCTGGCTACAATACAGACCTTTTTACAAACAAGCAAGTCAGGATGATCACAAGTCCCAATATTTATCTGTATCTCCAATATTTATCTATATCTCCAATTTATTTTAAGATTAACATGCTCATCTGTCTTTTCCCCAAACAGATCTTGGATTCAATATTGGATGTTAATCTAATTCAGTTTCTTTGAGAACTCTGTTTCCTTATTTGGATTAGGTAAATTCCAACTCTGGCACCAGCAATGTTCCTTTTTGATGCTGGAACAGTGGGAGAAGGTTTAAGTGACYCTGAAGGCAACACATTCACTACTTGCTTGAAGCATTCTTATTTGAGAACTTTCTGTTTCAATATTTCAGAGTTAAAAATATATAGAAATTGGTATAACTAGAATCACTTTTTAAAAGTATGCTTTAGCACAAAGTAGGATAAGAAACAYTGCATGGGTATGGCAAACTTTCCATGAGATGAACATGTAAATTAAAATATGTAGAAGTATTTGAGATTTTGAATAAATAGCTGAAAAATCACAGATCAAATAGCTAGCCTAAACAGAACAACTTGTAATGAGATTTAAAGCACTGGTAATGATATTAGACTGTTATTTGTTTCCAGAATAGAAGAAACCCAATAAAATGGACCTCCAGTACTGGTAGAAGACAGTATCATGAATCCTTCTCCAACAAAATTATTCTTTCTTGGAGGACAACATTCAAAACTTACTCCATAAAGTAGATAGAAAAAAGGAGAAAAAGACAAATAACTTGGAATCTTGTAAAAGTAATTTCAAAGTAAGTGAAAATAATATAACATCTGAGATTATCCTTGAACACATAGTTTTGAGATAACCAGCTCCTTCTACTACRATGAGGACACTGTAAAATGACTTTAGTTACAATGGAGAAAAATGCTGCCAACTAATACTGTGAAGGAAGATAAAATATCAAATGCCAACATTTTCAGAAACACATTTTCCAAATCCAAACCAAGATCCCTTGTTGCACAGTTCTTAATAACAAGAAAACCCACCCGACAAGAAAGCAACTCACTTGACAAACTCTAAATTTATTTTGTTCTTTTAAAGGCTCTAGAAGGTCATATAATCCCCCTTTTTATAAGATATCAACTAAGGCAGAATATTCTGATTTCCATTTATTTATTCTCTGCCAGTAAGTCTGGCAACATAAAGAGGAGACAGAATTGTTATCCACTGAAAGGTCAGAGAAAGGCTGAGTTCTCTGGATCATTTCATGAGATGATTCTTGCATTGTCACTTCCATGATAAAAATTATTTACCTGAACCATGGTTAGTATGAAACATGTTTAGGAAGCCAAAGTTCAGTTTACCTCCCATGAGAGTGAATTTTTTTTCCCCAGCAGTGCTGGTAGAGGTTTAGCTTGTTTACAGGCTCCATWGTTGCCATTTTTTCTCTCTGTCAAAAATCTAACCTCCACAGAAATTGTCTGAAAAGGCTAAGTGACTCCATTAATGAAGACTGTCTTAGTTTATGGCTAAATATCAACAATTAGTAAGGATTTGGAGGTGCATGACASAAGGCAGGAAGCAAGGTTAATAGAGAAAACCTTTAGGAGAAATCAGAGTAATCAGAAATCAGGAAGAATGATAGAAAATGTTAATTAATTAATGTAACTGACTAAATGTACACAATTAAAATAATTCAAGAAATCATTGAAAGCTATTACTTGGTAAGTTGAAACACATTTTTTCCTTCAGTGCAAAGATCAGATATTCCTTCCTCAAAACAAGCAAAACAAAATAACAGCTCAGGTCTCCAACTGACAGCCAAATATTTATTATCCTATTACTGCAGAGTGTTCTTGAATTTTGCATTACCTATATTCACCATAGTTCAGAAAAATGCACCCCAGGTTTTTTAATTTTATGTGGTATCTTTTGAATTTTAGATGCAGAATCAACAAAAGCACAAGCTACATATTGTAATTAATGCCAAGCTGTTCCGTCTGTATTAAAAATCTCAATAGTTGCCAAAGTTCAAATGTAGATCTCTTGCCAGTAATACTCCTGGAAGTAAAATACATACATGTTTGCTTTTCTAACAGTTCAAATAAAAAGGAAGAGGTTAAATAAGCTGCTAAGATTTCACAGTGAAGTCAATAGCATTGAGAAAGGAAATACAAAAGAGCAGGAATAGATCTGTTAAAAGTTCTCTTTCCACCATTATATTCCTTCCCTTTCCCTCTAAAAATACAAGCTTGATTTTTATACCTCTATAGCTAAAAGAACAGAGGTCTCTCTCCAGGGATGCCTCTTCTGAACAGGTTTTTCTATAATTTGCTTTCCAAACTCTGGAACAGTTCTAGTCTCATACAACATCTTGCTTTGGAGGTGATGGGAGGCTTTGCTGCTCCTGGCATAGCACCATTAGTTATTAGGCATATTGAGGCATTTTAAATACAGATTTAATAAAAACATTGGCAAAGGAAAGGGAAATATTTGCACAGCACGGCTTTCCTCAGACACCATGTTGGCAGGAGCCRGTAGTGAAAGACTGTGGGCCTCAGTCTGACTGTCCCAGCAAAAAACACTTTCAASGTGGAAAGTCACATGTCCCAAGGTCAGGTTGTTTAAAAAACAGCTTGAATTTGGAATAATCAAAGCTGTATTTAAACATAAATGGACATTGCTTGAAGGAGGTGGAAAAGGCAAGGCAGATCATTTAGTTAAAAGCATCGCTACAGGCGATGAGATTCAGAAGTTCTGGTCAAAGGTCTCAAATCCATCCCTTTAATTTGACACTTACTTCAGGACAAACCGAGTATCTGGTGCTGTTCATTTTTGTTAAAACAGTGGAACAATAATTCCAGATAAGGATTCCATTGATAAATKATTGGTTTATTACTCTATTAAACTTGGACACACAACTACAGAAGAGTAGTCACTACATTACAACTACCGAACTGGCAAAAAATAAGAGGAAAGAAAAGAAGGGAAAATGAGGAGATTTAGTGTGATTACACTAGAGCATTATAACATGGTCATCCACAATGTACCTCACAACCACCTGGGGTTTAGGCATCCTTAAAAAGAAAAATTTATTAAATGGCAAGATGCTTCAAAATTTAACAGCTTTTTAAAGACAATCCCACATACTAGAATGAGCAGCTGTATAAAGAAGTTAAATTCAGAATTTGAGCATTTAGTCATAAATAAGTCTATAATTCTATCACTTATGCCACTATTTCATGGGGTTTTTTTCTTTCATCATGGCCCAGCACCTTTGTAGAAGCCATCAACCTCTTTTGTTTTATCAAATATGACTCAGACTTATTTCTGCAAGCATTTTTTTCCCATATTTCTACAAATTGTTCAACTTAGCCTTAACTGGCTATCAGAGAATACAATTAGACTGTGGAAAGTAAAACCAGCTTTAAAACTATATAACATATTGAACAAATAAATATACCAGCATTTTTCAAATTATACATTTATATAAAAGAGGGAAGGTTAACTGCAAAAGCCTTCTCTCCCCTGATCACTCCTCTTGTCTTTATGTGTGATTTTGTGCCAGCTGAGGACTCATTTTCATGAACAAGCAGCTTTTCATTGGATGCAGGTTTTAGGTGTAAAATATGCTAAAATAGNCTGGAATAAATTCATTATCCTGTGAACACAGAGTCTCATTGTATAAACCAGTATCTTTAAAAAAAAATTCTGCTCAAGAAACATTCTGTTACTAAAATTCAGATACCCAAGAAATTAAAGCTGCCAAAAKAATTTAATTGCAGAGATTTCCAAACTCATCAAGGGAGGAAGAGAAACATTTAAACAGCAGGTAGTTCAATGTCAGAAATCAAGRAATACTCAGTGCAGTAGCCAAAATATAAACAATCAAGCAGCAAAGTCTAGTGGTTTGTGAACACATTCTGGAATTTGGACACTAAGGAGATGGAAAAAACAGTTTTGGAAATAACTCATTCTTCAAATTTTAAACCCTCCATAAGTATCAGAGAGAATTGCACTGGGCTGCTTTGGTGGTTTTCCTACACAAAATGTACATAAATAAAAGCACTAAAATTYTAAGTGTAACTTCCCATCGAATCTCTGTGAACAGGAACACTCTAATTTCAAATRATAGCTGGCAACACATAGCAGAGCAGAAGAGGTGACTGTAAATTGTGTCCAATGCAAAGAAGGGAATTCTAATTCACTACTCTAAGCATAGTGAACTTTGAAAAAAGTGAATGGAAATCATTTAGAATGGAAATCTGAGCAGCACATGAGAAAATATGCACATTAATGTCATTTGAAACAAATGGCTACAGGTAATTTTCTCCATGTAATCTTTTTCCATGCTCTAAAGCTACAGCTATTTCTGATGACATTTATTCTTCCTTACTGCAAATAAAAAACCACATATTTTCYTGCTCAAGTACAAGATTACTGAGTTCTTCAGAACAAATTGTTTCATCTGTTGCCACAGACTCCCTACTGTTTAAATCTATCTACTAATGCATTTGAAAATTTTATGYTCCTAATCCACTCCTATTTAAACATCTCTTTCTCACAGTACTATATAACAGATTCTAATAAAATACTRTTTATCCTGGAAGACTCTCCTGTACATAGTAAAGGATGCCACCAGTCCTTTATTATGCAGCTTGATAATGATCACTTCATGAAAGACTAATGGCAAACTGTTTCTTTGCAAATTAACAGTGGTTTACTGTAGGCAAGCTCATTATTCAGTATCAGTTTTTTGTGCTTTAAAAACACACAGATTTTCAACTATTCTTAATACATCTGCTAAATAAATGCTGCCAGTCAGCCACAAGGTTCCAGGCACATCTTATTCTTAATACTCCCTTTATGGATTTTCTCAAGGAATACTCTAGGGGTAAGAAGCAAGATGAAAACTCTTCATTTTTGGAAAGGCGTTTTCAGATCAGATTGAAATGTATTGGTGGAGTCCCCTCTAAACTTGACAAATTACCATCAGAAGTACAGGGCTTTTTTTTTTTTTTTTAATCTGGATAGAAACTAAATTTACATTCTATTTAGCAAGCACCTTAGTGCCTCCTGATTTAAATTTAACTTGGTTTACTTAAGACTATGCTGCTTTTGATGGTCAGTTTTCATCACCACATTCATCAGGTTTCTTTCATKATGAGATTTGTGAAGAAGAATAAAAAACCCAGCCAAAATACTCTTGAATATAAATCAGAAAAAGTGTCCCACATATACTGCCATACTGGCTATGCCTTTAAATGGAAGCACTGTGTTTGTTGCCCTTATCAACTCATAGTTCTAAAAATCCTAAAAAYGGCATCTTCAAGCAAGGCTCACAGAGACACTGACACTTAAGATTGAAACAGTTGCAACATGATACCCATTTTACACCCAGAGATGCTTATAGTACTGGTTTTCAGGGTCAACTGTAAGAGAAATTACACAAYAAACCATTTTCCATTAATCTCTAACTATTCTACCCATTCTCCTGTCTCCTAATTCACATTCCCAAGGATGCATACATCAACAAAAGCAGAATTCCTCAGAAGTCCTTCAATATGCAAACTCAAATATAGAAACAAAGCCAGGATAAACTCAACAAGAATGCCTGGACTCAGCTAAGACTCATTTCCACAAAAAGAAAGACTAAAATTCTGAGGAAATTAAGATTTTAATTTGTAAGTAACCAGCAATCAAGGTGATAAGAGACTGCCACATCATATTTATAACTCAAACTTACAGYGGTGACTGCAGAGACACCCCTAATGCTTTCCTCATGTATTCACTGGATAATGAGGGCTCARCAATGGCAGTGTGCAATGACCATATTGGTTTCCCAGGTTTGATACATAAAGGGCTCCCTAAAGATGCAGGACCCATTGATTTCTCTCCATATGTTTACAATTCACAAATGCTAAATCTGAGGACTTACACATTTCTGCATTTATGGSTCCAAGTCAACAGTGTATGAAGCACAAATCTCTAACCCACAACTCCTTCTCAGCTGGAAACACCTTATTTTCTTAATTTACTGGGGCTCAAATCCCAGGACTCAGGGACACTTGCTTTCACTCCCAGGGGGAAAAACATAAGTATAATACAAATGTGTCTAAATTTGGTAAATACAAAGAAACTCTAAAGATGAGACAATCTCCTTTATGTTTCAACCATTGYAGAAAACTATTTTATATTCAAAACTGCAGGCACCCCCATCCTGTATTAGAGGCTAGCAGTAGGACTATCCCCAATCTCACACAAACTGGGTCACTTAGTGTCTCCTCTTTAACCCTCTTGCCTGATCACTCACAAGCAGTGAAGAGGATGTCCCTCCTCTAAATCAGGCACTGCAGTCACCTTGAACTTTACAGGAAATATCACTCTAGAGGCATTTTCTTTTTCCTCCCAAACCTTAAACACAGATAAATAACAAAAGGAAGGAGCTACTTGCAAAAGGTTTACAAAGATGTAGTATATGAAGAGATTTTTGCTTTTTTCAAAGRCAGTTTCTTTCTAAAATGGTGTAACAAAAACATTTGGTTTAAACACGAAAATTACATACATAAAACTGTAGGAAATGGTTAACTATATGGGTATACATGGTAACTAAGGTATATATTTAGGATCTATAGATGTATCTTGGGCATATTCTTGTAAATGTCATTGAATTTCCCAGTAACTAATTTGGAATAATTTTCATAATATTCTATTTTTAGTAGACATAGTATCAAAGTCTGCCTGGATTTCCATTTTAGCCATGAACAACACAGCATTCCAGCACCATTCTGAAATGCAACTCTCCTATTTTTAGAGCCCAAAATCCAAAAACTTGTTTTAGGAAAAATTTATTACTCAACATTTTTAGATCCATTTTCCTAATGTGGGCATGAATTAATTTAGGGTGGAAAAACTCCACTTTGTTTGCTGGCTTTAGTAATATACTGAAATAGCTCATAAAGTCATAAAGAAAAAATTTATTGGACATTGTACCACTACTGAATGCTATCACCAGAAACCTTATTCAATCATCTGCTGTATAATTCCAAGTATAAACAAGCTGTTTGCACAAATCAAAAGCTGTTAATGTTGTGGAAYACATTTGCACTTCTATTACTTCAAAGACTATATAGCTATATGCTCCATTACTATTTCCTGCAAGTATTACTTCAAGGCTTCAAAGCTATTCCTAAATCTTATATATTTCCACAGTGGCTCTTCACTTGGTTATTGAGTCCTTCTGTTGGTAATTTGGTCACTCTGAATACTTTCCTGCTGTGATTGCTACTTTCCTCTGGAATTGCAATAAACCTGCACATTTGTTCTTGCCCTCTGAAAGAAACTGTGCACACAAAAAAAATAAAAAAGTATTGAGAAATGTAATATTATTTTTAGAGAAAATTTTCACTGCCATATGCAAAGAATAATGTTTTGTAACTTTGCCTTATTTTCTTTTTTCATCATACTGTTAAAAATCACTATGTCAAAATGAAAGGAAGCATTTAGGTTGTGTGATTCTGCCTGTATCAAACTCCCAGCTCACATCAGGATGGAACTTTTACAATAAAAACTAGCACCATGCTTTAGTCTGCACCATGGAGCAGTCTCAGAGWGCATAAAACAGATGCTTTTGTTGGATTAAACAACTGGAGCAGCACTCAAACTGCTGATGGTCCAGCTCAGAGGACCAGACCAGATCACCTCAAAGGAAAGAGCCCCACAGACTCATTGTAAACTTTTGTGGCAGTCAGCTTGACAGGGCCCACATAGCCAAGTAAAAAAGGCATAACTTCACAAAAAAATAAAAAAGCTTTGAGCTTTATCAGGGATTACTTAATGTTTCAGAGCTTGCTAAATAAAGCTTTGGAAATGGTGCTCTTTAGCAAATGAAGGAGTATATAGCTGTCTTCCTATAAATTCAACCAAATGAAATTACATTTGAGTTACCAAGAAAGTTAATTTCAATTTTTAAATCTATGCTGATGGTACTCAGATCAGTTTCAATAGGCCTATAGAAATTTATATAGAAACTGGATTTTAATTCTGACTGCTTCCCCAACAGTCATGGCAATTCAATTCATGGAACAGATTAATGTTAAAATTAGATAATGAGGAATGAAAAATCCGTTTAAGATCAGAGAAACTCCAAGCTACTTGCTTTTAAAAGAAAAGCACATCTGCTAAAAAACCCCAAGCATACACTACACATCAAACAATGTAACTCCCTGAACAAAATAGAAATTATCTTACKACTGCTATTTTTCTAGTGAAGAGAATAGGCAATCAATCTAAAACTTCAGGATMTGTTTRTTTTGTTTTGTTTTTTACTTTAGGCAAGGGTAAAAAACTCTCCCTGTTTAGAAATAAGAAGGAAATATACCCAGCTATCTGGAGCCACCACCTTAGCCCATGCATCCCTGTCAGTGGTGAGTAGGTCCCAGAGCAGCTGATAAGCTTCTCCCAGGCTGTTGTCTTTTGGCTCCAAAAGAGGGTGCCATGCCTTCAGAATGGATAGATTCCCAGAGGAATCCATACTGCACACAATCCAACAAGAGAGCATAGTGCATTGGCCCACCTTTAGGTATAAAGCCACTAAGCATTTTCAAGAGGCCCTTTTCACACTCATTCCCAACTGAATTGCAATGGAACCCCACACCAGGAGTAGCTTGTGAGGGGCTTGCCAACACCAGGCAAAATTAATGATTTTCCTTTCAGCACTGAGAGAGGATGGGGCAATGGGAGCAAAGGGTTTCATAGTGGAGTGGGCTGGATACATACATGGTGCTATCTGTTCTGTGTTCTTTGTAAATCATCATGTATCTGAAGAGATTCAATCAAAGCTAGGACTGCCTTTAGGTCCACCATGAGTGATCTCACAAGCTCAAATAAGGCAACCAAAGCAAGGAGCTTCTTTCACTTTACACCAGGCACAAACACCCACATGCAAATCCAGGCACATAAGTAGATCTACCTTACAGTAAAGGTTTCTGGCTCTTAGTTTTAAATCACAGAACTATTTTTCCTAATTTCATCATGCTAATGGTTGGAGTAAAACAGTAAGACAATAAAGAACTATATCTTTATTATTTTTTCAATATTTAACTGTCTAAATATTGCCTGTAGCAAATTTACTATTAAAAAACACCATGGGAGCAGAGAAGAGCACATTTCACAAAAATATGCCCATCATTTAAAATGTACATCAGAACTGGCCAGCTTTTTAAAGCAGATTCACTGGGATATGCATGCTCACCCATGGCCAGTGCCAATGTACAACTGAACTTGAGAACCAATCATTTGCCTAATAAACAAAAGCCACCCTTCCCTCATTTCAAAAGAAATAAGAATGTGTTTTACATTAAAAACAATTATAACAGCTTTTTTATTTATCATCACAAGGTAAATTTGGATAAGCTGAGATATGACACGTAATTTTACTTTGTAAGATGTTCTATCTACCTTACATGAATTAACTTAYATTTTCAGCTAACAGCTCAATCCCACCTTCCATTCCTAAAGGGAGGGAGGGGCAGATAAACCATGGAAGATATACATACAAGAATATTCCGGAGGGAATTTAACAGAAAAAACTTTTGAAACACTCCTGAAATATTCAGACATCTGTAACATAKAAATAATTTCTGATTCCAGCCCCAATTTTAACTTCCTCCTATCACTGCCATGACTTTACCATCTGACCCAGCAGTACAATTTAACAAGAAATAGCTTAGCAGTTTCTTCAGTTAAGAGGAGAGGGGGACAACAGGTCAAGCTGTTCAGTCCTACAAAGCTAATGGGTACATTGATTTACTTGAACTATAAGTATCTCCCCAAAATCCCATTAACTATGAACAAAATAGATTAAATCAGGAWACAGAATCCTGCCATACAGGGAAGTAATAGAAATCCTGACAGAATTATAGCAGAAGAGAAATGTTGTAAAAGCTTTGCAGCTTCAAGAGTAAAAGAGTTCCTGGCACAAGCTTTTTGCTAACTTCTGTAAGACAAAATCGTGAGTCACAGTTGGCCCAAATCCTAAACTGCTTCTTATAAAGACACTGCCATGATAATTCAGAGAAAAAGTTCATCTCTAACTGTTTCTAAGTACCAYATTTTATGTGGTATTTACAGAATGGCAAGCAGCCAATGAAATTCTCAGTAGAACTCTACATCCTCACATAGCTTGCAAGTCATCTAATTTTCTATCTCTTAACAGCACAATGCATCGTAAAATTAGTTTCTCCCTTGCCTCAGCTGGCAATTTATTACATCAATCTTCTTAAATGTTTAAAATTAACATAAAAGTCCTTATTCAGATTACTTTAAATAAAAGGTAAGCACGCATTCTTTCAAAATAATTGAGTTATTCACATATCTATTTTCAATGTCTGTGTTTGGAACAAAAGCAGCTTTGATGCAGAATATATTCAAAAGTTACACAGAGCCAGGTGGAACATTAGAGATTGTATCTTCCCTCTTTCAACACTATACAAAAAAAAAAAAAAAAAGGACAAAATGACATTATCACATGAGACTTAGCAGGGAGGTGCTCAAGAAAGAATTTTGGTTTATTAAACGTAAGCRACACCATTGCCACATGACAGCTTTTTACTTACACGGCTTTTAATTCACAGCTAGCAATGGAGTTGATCAGTTCCCTTTTGGCCCAGGTCACCACGGATATAGATTTCAGATGGCATGGAATGAAAAACACCATTACATTGCTGTGTAACATCCCATGAGAAGGCAAAACAAATCTGCAACTGAAATGTAATCTCCCAATGATTAAGAGAGATTCTGTAGAACAGATAGCTAAAGSCAGAAGAAGTACACTGGAAGTCAGAAGCTCATGAGATTGAGGGGCTTGCTGACCTACTGCAGGTCTCAAAAAGGACTCAAAAGGTAAAGACCTCTCAGAAAGACTAACCCATTTCTTAAGCTTCAGAGTATACTGAAAAATTATTTATCCAAGACATACACTTGTGAGGTGAAAATAGTGTCAGGTCACAATATCAACAGAGGACATGGTGGAACAAAGAGGTCACTAGAAAATCAAGTCAGAAGCAGATGATTATGTTCTGACAGGGTTTTAATACTGTGTAAAGTGAGAATGACTGCATCTCTGCATCTTAACAATTCAGACGCCTGATTCTTGACAGCCAGAGGCAGAAAACATTGCCAGAAGCACTTCAGGTCATTTGGAGAATCATAAACAGACCACCTTTATTTCCAGCTTAGGATTTCATAAAAATTATGTCACATTGAAATATACACAAGAATGCAGCTTCCCTGCAGCTAACCCAACAGTATTTGGTTGATTAAAGCACCAGAAAGTGCTGTAATCTCTGACTGACTCATTGCATTAATAAGTAATAGTTGTGACTGAGCTTTAAGAAACAAATTGTYGCTGGAAATATAAATTGTAGCTCTTATTGTAACAACACCCAAGGACAAACTACATTGTGCTTTGTAAGAGAAAAACTGTTTTCATTTAATTTAATCTTGAGATATATCTATATAGATATATATACATGCAAGCAAATACACATACACCTTTTACTTCTTATGGTGTGTATGATGGAAACATGGTATTACGTGGAAAGGTTGTATATCTTTGCAAGTACCCTTCTACCTTTAGGTTACATTCTGCAACAGAAAAACACTGCCAAATAATACTTTATGCAAAAACGAATTCTACTGCAAATTATTTTATGAGTTTCTGGAGTGAAAAAAATATGTAGTGAATGAAATCTACCTATATTTAGCATCTCTTTCCATCATGTCATTCCTGTCCTAAAGAAAAACAAACACAGAGCAGCACAGATTTCTGCATTCTGCATACAAGTCTATGCTTATACTTGACTAATAATCAATTAAGGTGCATAATACACTGACATCAAACAACTTGAGAATACACAGTCTGCCACTGAATCTTGCAATACGCCATCTCTTCTTAAAGAGAATCAGATTCCAATGAGAATGTTTCAACAAGAAACTGGGAACCTTACTGTGTGCCAAGGAGCACTGACATGCTGGAGACTTGCACTTGCAATAAATTTCATATGCAAAACTTGAGCAGAAATCTACAACAAAGAAGTTGACACCCACCAGACTGCATTTTACTGAATAGACTTTGAATTAATTTTAATACCAGTACTTTAGCTCAGCTTCACTATCATTACAACATATGAACAGTGCCTTAAAGGGGAAATSAATCAATCCTTCAGCACTTTTTGCAGGTCAAAGGACTTCCTTACACACAACCTGATACCAATTAAGTGGCAGAAAGCTTATTTTACACTAAAATCGCCTTTTTTTTCTGTTTTCTTTATGTCAGAAGTTTGGCCTGTTTTGAAGCTGTGTTGCCTTGAATCTATTCTGCTTTTATATTACTACATGGCACACAACTGTTGATGCTTAGAGCTGTATTTCTGGAAAAATAAACATAACCATTAACCAATGGGTAACACAGCAAAGGGAAAATTTATGTGTTTTATGTATAAATTCAAAGCCTCTTGAAGACTTTGTCCAGAACCAGATTTTGCTTCTGGTAAATATCCGGAAAACTCCAATCTCATGATCTGTCAGTGAAGAATGTGTTAACAGAATCATGCTGGGCACCAGTGTCCTACATACAGTAAATTGCCTCTTTCAGTAAAACTTAAAGTAATCATACATGACTCTTGGCTAGGATATTTTTGCCATTAATTAAAAAGCATGAATTAATATAGTCCAGAAGAATCTATGAAAAATAGATGCCATCCTAGTGCACAGTGTTTTTCAAGTGGAATCTTAATTTCAAAAGTCACAGTTCGGAAAAAAAGCAAGAGCCTTTTATTCTTGCCTTTTATTCTAGATAGTGCTACACTCCACTAGCAAAGCAGCTGTAAATATTACAGTATAGCTACATAATTTTGCTGAGCTTGTATAATTAGGTCTGTAAATCAACAATGCTTTGACTATTGAGTATTCTTCCTGCCTAACCACCACCACTAACTTCACAGAAGTCATTCTGGAATACTTGCTAAATACCTTTCACTGTAAACAATGGCTTTATTTTTCCCCTTTTATTCAGTCAGATTCAGAGATCAGCACTAGAAGAAAACTGTGCCTCCAGTATTATACCCCTGCAAAGAGCAAAGGAGAAGCAGGATGCAGGTGAAATGATAACAGGTTTTGTGTAACTGTAGGCATGGACACAAAAAATTCAACCTTACCTTACACAGTCTACCTCAGATAGTATTTCAATGTCTAAACAGCAATTTGTTATTACATTCAAATATAATGGGGTAATGAACTTAGTAACCTGTGAAAGTAAGAACAGCCACCTTGTGTGCTTTAGGTTTGTTTCTACTTGGCTTCACTCTATTTTATAATTTAACAACAAATTTCTGAACAAACCTGATTTTCCTGTCAAATTCACTGTGTTTTTCTTGTTTTTCTGCTGGCTTGATGTACCATACCCTGACTGTATTTCTGCAAAGTTCACTGTTATCACTCAAATCTGAAAACAACAATTTGCCTCTGAGAATCAACATAAAATTTCAAGCTGGCTTTGGAATATTTCCCTTTATCTTGTTATAGATTTTTTTTCTCCAGGTAAGCTTATTGCAGCTTTTTCTACCAAAAAGAACCTTGGTTTCATATTGCTGTTGGAAACCAGTTTCAAAGTAACAGGTAACAACTTCAGCAGCTGAGAGAAAGAATCATTAGAACAACTGCAAGAACCCCCAAAATGATACAAAGCACAAGAGAATACTGCAGAACATTTTTAACACAAAGATGTCAACCTGCATGTACAAGCATGAATAGAGGAAAGAAGGAAAACTACACAAACCATTTTTGCATATGAGTTCTGACAGGATAACTGTGCCATCTATCTGCATTTCTGTACGAGAAGAGAAGTTACAGGTCTTCCTCATAACAGGTGAGCTACTATTGCATGTGCAGATTTATCACTTTTGCCATTTCTGTGTTGCTAACTCATCCATATTTCCAAACTAGAATTTAAAACTTGTGAATTTCTAATTTTTTTGAGAATATATCATACAGAAGTACTTACTATCCAGAGAACTCATACCTGCTGCCAAGGATTGGCTCCCCAGAGGTTCCCAAAGCAGAATAGTCCATGCCATAGAAATTCAGTCCCAGAAGTATTTTGTTTCTCCATTTTGAATCAGGATCCAGTACTTCAACACAAGCTCGTACCCATGGAAGGGGGGAATTTGGACCAGGTCTGTCAAGTTAGCAAAAATCAAACAGGTTGTCAGAAAAAGTACATCTTCATACTTAGCCTTCTCTTTTTGACCAGTGTAATTGTAAAGAGCAAATTACGGCACACAAAAATCAGTCAAGATGAACCTACAATTCTATCAAGATTAAATGCATATTCTTCAATAGCTTGAAGTGCTGATACACAAAACATGATTGCTCCACTCTTGACTTCTTGATTCAATTCTAAGGTGAAAGGACACAGAATTCCTTCCTAGGGGTAAGAAATAGTTTCCCCCTAGCACATTGTTACTAGGCCTTGCACAATGCCTACCCTGTAATTCAAAACTCTGTATGACTTTAGTTTTTTTCCTTTCTGTTTTTACTACAAACTAGCAAAATATACTGGGACAAAATCTACCATTTACTTGCAGAAGGAAGTATAAAATTAGTGATTGGTAAGCAAGACAAGTTCCAATGATTGTGTAACACTTATTTACGGTAAAAAACCTACAAAGTACCGAAGAAAAAGCTATATGAAGAAAAAGACTATAGCCTTAATACAGAGAGGTAGTGAACTGTCATGCATGTAACATCAGGATACTGTGCTCATTTCATTCCTACCTCACTGGAGAGGAGAGCAGGCTCTCCCTCAAACATTAACAAGACAAAAGGCACTCACTAGCATGGTATCAGGAAGAGCATATCCCAGTCGTACAACTATCAACATCTGCTACTCCCTACTAATTACCTGCCTCAAAGCCTTCATGATACCTGTGCCATTAAAACTCAACATGCTAATACAGCAGAGCAATGTTGCTGGCAACTGTGCTCATATTTAAAGGCAAATGAAGTATCAATTGTTTAAAGCTGATTTGCTTGACAATGTTATTATTGGTACATTATTAGTGTACCTATTCTGCAGAACTGTGCTAAATAACTCAAAAGAAAAGAACTTGGCCTGCAAAAGAGTGTCAGCCTGTCCTTTTAAAAAGGATGCCTTTTTAGCTGGAGTACAAAGTCTTCCATAATATTCAGACCCCAGGTACACATTACTGTTAAAAAGGTACTGAGTTATCAACTTCTGGAAAAATGGTCTATTTTAATTACTAATCCAGAACTTTGATATCATGCAAGTACAAAGCCCTATCCACTTTACTAGAAAAAAATCAACTTGTACTGTAGATTTAACAGACCTAAGCAGGAACCAGGTCCTTCAATGATCTTTCTGATGCCAGATGGAGTCTTACCGATGTGGTGCTGAATAGTCGTAGGTCATGAGACTGAAGCTGTCTATTGCTGAGGCCAACTGATCAAACTCTTTCTTTGTGAACATTCCTGGCTGGTTGGTCCTTTCAAAAGAAAGCAAAAAAGAAACAGGAAGAGATAAATTACTACAATAACCAGGTTTATTCTCTCCTTTGGGTTTCATACCATTTGGTCACATAGGAAAAATATTTCATTCTAAGGTGGCAAAAAAATGTATTTCAGGGTCATTTTTGTAATAAACAGCTAAGGAAAGAAAAAAAAAAAATTCAATGTTATGCAGGTGGCCAATGGGAAGAATCATACTTCCACAGCATACTTACCAAATAAGCATTTCCAGCAAGGCTCCAATAGTGATTATAAAGGCTGTGGACTAATGAAATTGCCTTAGGTAGCAATCAATTGAACTCTAAAAGCTTTTACAAAACCTTTAATTGTGTGAGCTGTTGAACTGGTTTTGACATTTACAAAACTAAGTTCTCCCAGGCAAACTTAAACACATGGATGGGTGCAGCTGTTAATAGAAAAATATAAACCAAGGTAATTTTTTTATTATCCTCAAAAAGAACGATTTCAGTTTATACCATACTTAAGAAAAAAAGCCTGATTTTTTAGGCAAAAACAGATCCATTTCTTTCTTTGGGCAGGGGAGAATAAAGAAGAAATCCATTCTATGAACTTTTCTAGACAAAAGTCTAGTTATGCCTTCAGTGTATTTTGGTATGAAATATGGAAAACCATTCTACCCCTCTTCTCTTGCTTACTCTTGATTTACAAAATGCAGACCTGGTTTAATATCTACCCTATTTTCATGGGTGAGGGGGTGTATATTTTCTCTGTTTTGGACTCAGAGAAGCTATTGACTTCCTTCAGTCATTCAAGATGGATTAATTCACACACAAGTTGCCTGAAAACATTGAATGTGTTTCAAAATTTGCAATTTCAAAATAGCAGCACAAAGAGCACAGCAGGCAACATAAGGCAGCCTTAAACACATTGCAAAGATGGGACTGGACTAAAATGGAGAAGCTACAGCCAGAAGAACCCTGTCCCCAACCAGAGGGCTCTGAAGCATGCTAACATGAGACAAACAGGTAGAGAAGCAGGGTATTGTCCCAAAAGTTCTAGGACAGCAGTGTGCACAGGGAGACATTGGAAAAGATGAGAAATGGGGAAAATACGTAATTTAACAGCTTCAAACTCTGTGGTGCATCTCTGCCATTTAAGAGGCAGACTTGTAGGATTGTACAAGATTCCTCTAGAGAGCAGAGGAGAGAGACTGGATAATCCAGACTTTCCCAATAATGTCAGAAACTGCTACTTGATCTAGAAATCAGAATCCAAGCCTTGTCTAGGCAAGGTATGCTTTTAAAACCATTCACGTTCCATGTTAAATGTGAAAACCAAAAATGCTCAGTGACAGATGCAAGTAATAAACAGAAAAATCACATATTTTAACCTTTACCCATTTGGATCAGTGTGCAAATTCTACATCCAACAATATGTGCTGCACAGATCACCAGAGCATAACAGTGTTCATTTATCAGTTCACAAGGACACTTTGTGTTCTACTGCATAAGGAAAGAGGGTAACAAAATGCAGGTTACAAGGTAGGGCAGATTAAATCACGTAACATGCCAGTCAGATTTTCAGAACCAATGACATACTGGTCACAGGAAGGAGAAATTCCATTCTTTTCCCTCAAGGGTTGTAACAAATTTAACAAAAAAATCTTCACTTCTGGAACCTACTGGTGGACCTCAGATTTTTTTTTTTAGTTATATGCTTGTAATGTACTGCAATTGCAAGCTACAGTTGTTCTACAAGAATTAAAATAATAAATACATATTTGAAATAATGCTATGGCAACTTGGATGTCTGTAGGCAAAGCAATTTCCCAATGCAAACTCCAGAAAAACACATTTTCAGTAAATTGATTGTGATTACTCCTGAAGGGAAAAACATAAAAAGTAATTATAATGTGTATTAGATATTAGGGCAAGTTGGATTGCTTTATAGATTTAGCTGGGTAGTACTTTAATGAAATTTGCATGGGTAACTTAAGAAGAAGCCCACAGGTTAAAATGGATATTGCCATCATTTTCTCCATAGCAATTTTGTAACTCAGCTACTTCTGTTACAAAGGAATGCCATCTGAGTGGCAAGGGCACACATTTCCAACTTGGAACAAACCCAGCAGCAATGAATATACTTTGTCCATTAATGTAAAGTGTTAAAACAGCAGTATTCTTCAAAAAAAACAAGCACCACTCACCAGTTCAATGAGTACCACCAGTCAGCTCTGCTCAAGTCAAGCACTTTAGGAAACTCCACTGCAACAAAACCAGGACTGTTTGATTCATGCCTTTAGAATCTGAGTCAAGAAAACTGGCACTCAAGGATAAAACCTAAATATTTTTTCAACAGCTATTATACTTCAAATTGGAGGTTTTCCAATCATTCTGRTATTTATGTAAACTAAACTCAAGGGTAGGTATGTTCTACTGACTCCTTTGTTGAGGAATCCAGCATGGAAAGTGAAGAGACTTGGCACAGAATATGCAAAGTCCATGAAAGACTAAGCCAAGTCTAAGCCAAAAGCTTGTCATTCTTCCAAACTTTGAATATCATTTCCAAAATAGTCAGTGAAGTGGCAGAAGCTTCGTCATCATTTATTAGCTCTGTACAATATACATAGAATCATCAAATGTGCTAAGTTGGAAGGAACCCACAAGGATCATCAAATCCAACTCCTGGCTCTGCACAGGACAGCCCCAACAATCTCCCTATATACCTGAGAGCATTGTCCAAACATGTCTTGAACTCTGGCAGGCTTGGTGCTATGACCACTTGTATGGGGAACATGTTCCAAATCACCCTCTGGGTGAAGAACCTTCTCCTAAGGTTCCAACCTAAACCTCAATAAAGACCAAAAATAGAGCCTGTATTTTAAGTTATCCTAGTCTGATAAAACAATCAAGCCTAAATCCCACTGTCTTGGAGAGAATTCGGCATAACTTAACCAGTTTGCTGAATATTTCCAGTCTGCTAAACTGGGAAGACTCCATTTTAACTTGGGATTATTCTTTTAAAATGGCCTAATTTTAAAACTTTATAGAAGATTAAGAGACACTGCAAAAGGAGAGGCGAGAGTAACAATTGAGATTGCTCTGCAAATCTGTTCTTAAAACTTCCATTGGTCTTGAGCAAGCCAGGGCTCCTCTCAGACCCAAACTCTTCTCCCAAGATTCTGAAACTCTCGCAGAGCTGGGAGAAGGATAATGATGGAGGAGGGGTGGAGAAGGAATGAAGACAGGATGGAGAAAGGATGTTCCAGGTGGCACAGCTGGTACTCCCAGCCCCTCAATTCCCAGCCCCCCAGATCGTCCCATGTCAGGACTCGCTCCCTGGGGCGGCACTGTTCCATGGTGCAGGGGGACTGGGGAGGTCACACGAGTGATAGGCCTGGTGACACTGCCCTGACCCTACTGCAGCACAGAGCACTGGGATGAAACCAGTCTCAGCTATGGATATCCTCAAAGGGTTGAAATTCCCCAGCACTTCTGCTGGTATCAACTATTGCTATTCAGCATTCATGGGGGCTTTCAGTAATTTGGCTTGAACAAAATACATGAATATGAATTATTATCAACTGAAACAGTGAACTATATAAGTTGAATCTACAACCAAGCCTGCTCCTCAGTGCATACCCCAGSAAACAGGGAAGAAAAGAAAGACAAAAGGACAAGACCACTTTTTCTGGGATTGCTGAAAACCATTGCCTTACATTATTAACAAGAACCACATTTTTTTTTAATCTGAGATACTTGAGGTTATTTACTATTAAGTAGGCCTTAAACTTACTCAGGCAATGCCTCACTTACAGGTTTGGTTTGCACTATTACTGAGAAAGTACTCGGTTTAGCTCCTTTCAAAGCAGTTTCAATGTGGCAATGCAATATTATGTCTCAACCTATGCAATCAGACATTATATTGTATTTTTATGTCTTCTTTACCCAATATGCTTTCCATGTTTTCATGAAAGAGCTTCTCTGGCAATGATAAATGCTCTGGTGAAAAGCAGATGCAAAGCTAGGAAGTGTTCTGATTTGAGTCATCRCTCAACCTACTTTTCTGATTGACAATTCAGGATCCAAAAATTCATCTTACAATCCATGGTCTACTTTCAATACAGGGTATGTGGTTTATTTGCCTGGCAAGCACATTTCAGGCAGGGGAAATACCTAAGCAAGACTRTACCAATGCAAAGTATGAAGTGCATAAACAAATCTCCATAAGAAGAGACATCAAAAGTGTGATGGGTATCAGTTCTGTCACTTAAGGAGTGACTTGAAAATGCTCAGACACTGGTAATGAGGATGACATAAAATTCCACAGTAAAAGGAAAATCAAATTGTATCCTATGTTTTCTATAATTAATATTATAAACTAACACTTTGTGGTACATGTTTTCCTTGCTATTGAAAAGGAAAAGCATCTCTCCAAGAAATGAAGCTTTATTTTTTCTTCTTTCTGGTTTGAAACAACTGTTAATATGGAATGATATTTATCCCATATTTTACAGTTTCCYGTTTTCTAGAAAAATCTGTAGGATTATTTTCTAAATCACCAGCCAAATGTAAACACTCAAATTCCTTGGGCCAACAAGACTTTCTAATGGATACCATACCTATACTTTATGGTCTTTAAAAATATTTATTAAAATGTGTAAGAAATATGGACTTAGCCCAGTAAAAATACATATCTGGAATTAATCTAAAAAGTGTCTGGCACTCCTGTTCAACATTTAAGGGAKAAGGTACCATACATCAGGAATTCAGAGAGGTGGCTTTCCATAAAATCTCTTCAAGTAGAAATTCTCAGTGCAGGGAAATGATTAACACTAAGGATAGAAAACAGGGCATGGGACTGCTGGCTGTGCAGAAAAGGGGGGGAAGAAAAAAACACACYGCAAAGAGAAAATAAGAGCTTTCCCTTTCAGTTCATTACTGTTTTACATTAAGTGGACATTTTGTATTCTGTGACATATTTTCCTTTTAACAAACAGTAAAGAAGCTGCCTTACACAACACCCACGGAAATCCTTCCTGTAAAAAGCCTCACAAATATAACATAATCTTTACAAGTTCTCCCCTTCAAGTAAGAGAGCAATGGCAACCTGGCAGAACTCACAGAATGATGATTCCCCTGAGAGCACAAGTCTTATTTGCACACATTCCTGAGAATTTATCAACATTTCCCAATGGCACACTGCCATATGTATATAAAAAAATCCTTATTACTGGGACAACATCACAGACTTAGAAGAAACCACCTGTTTTCCTTGGTATTTCTATATACTCAGCTTAGAATTCCACAGTCTCTTTTTACTGTTCTATCTTTTCATGTCTGAAATAACTGCAGAAGGGCTTGCTTTACAGCCTAGAAAGTTTATTACCTGAATCTTCCAAATTACATACAATCATATGTATCAAAATTCCCATTAATTCTTTACTGGTAAGTATTTTTGTAAGGYTTTCAGTTTGTAGTCTTTCATACTGAAAGACTGGAAAAAAATCTTCCACAATGAAAGCTGCTTTCATTTACTTTCAAATCGATCTRCATTCTCAACTACCTCTCATCTCACTACAATTATTCTCAAAATGAAATAAGGAGAAAAAAGGTCTTTTAACTGAATGCTATTCCCTGCAAGTTCAAACTGCATTTTTGTAGGGTTACCTCACCTTTGCCTTCCTTTATAAAAGAGAAGTTTCCTGTAGCCTCATCTTTGAATAGCCTTCATAATGGAAAATTGATTGATTTTCTGTTTCCACTCTGATTCTATTTCAGAAGTCAGCCTCTCAGTAATGACTTAATTTTCTTGTCATGTATAATTTTCTGTAAAGCAACTGTTTGCAAATCTTTCTTCACCATGAGATATTATTGGTTTTCATAGCTCGTTGCAGATAGGAGCATTACAATATAATGCTACTGCATTTTATTAACACAGACCACTGAATTCAGTTAATGCACAATCACTGAATAAAAATTCACTGTTTCTTCCTACATTAAGTCTTTTCTATACAAAACAGAAGAAAGCGCTAAATGTCTACCCTATTCATCACACAATTACAGGCATTGATAATGAAACAGTCAAATGCGTAACCAACTTCATTCTGAAACCATTTCCTTTTCTGAGAGAAACCTCTTGACAGATTTGTAACTACCCTTTCTCATTTTAGGTTTTTCAAAACTCTCAGGATGACAGCTCACTGAAGGAAGRAGACAATTCTACATGAATCCCAGTTTCCATGGATGCTTTGCAACTGGATTTCTGGTGTCCTATAGATGCTTCATTTACAGTGCCCTCTTACACCTGGGTCTTGGGGGAAAAAATTGGTTCTTATCTTCATCTCTCCAGAGATGAAGTATTTTCATGAAGTAACAGGAACCTGACTATTAAAATTCTATGTCTATGTCAATTTGGCTTGAAACTGGTCCAATGCCAAAGAAGCTTTAGCAGAGAGATAAAAAATGTAAGAGAGGAAGCCTACAGAAACCTTATTGCCTTAGAAATCAGGCTGAAAACAGAATTAAGGTCTGTCTACAACAGCACTGTATGAAGCAGCCTAGTAAGCAACAGGACCTTGAAACAATGCTGCTGTTCAAAGCCATGAAACATAATTGCAGATCTAATCCCTGCAGTCCAATGAACATGGCCATACTGAATGTTTAACCAACAAAAGAGATCCTCAGGTAGACTCAAGCAGATTTACTAYATAGTGGGGGATGAATTCCACGCAGCTGAATGCAGATTGCATAAAGCACAGCATGTTCTCCATCTCTGACCTCTCYCCCTCGCAGACAACAGATCAAGGCTTTTGAGATGCATGTTACTCAGGCACTGCAGAAAATGCACATGCTTATTGTAAATTCAAGTATGTTCACCAGCCTTTGAAATAGAGATTTCTTTTTCTCTAATTCCTTTCTAAGGACAAAATGTTGCAAGAGGTGAAGCATGACCTAAACACAGTATCTGATCTTGTGGTCTACAAACCCAGATCAATATGACAAATCAGGGACYGTACATTTCAAACCCAAAAATGTCCATTGAACCACAGTGTTAAGCTCAGTCCATTTCAGGAGAAACAAATAACACAAATGCCAAGTTAGTATAAATTTCTCCTGCCCACTTTTTTATGTATTTAACAATCTCTGTTCAAAAGTCTTATTCCTCTTAAAATAGAATTAAAACTCAAACTGAAAGGTTATTCCATAAAACCAGTGCAATCACCTCTGGTCAAGTACACTCTTCCAGTCATGGTTATTCATCTGGTTCTACTCAGAGAACACCCTCCCMGTTTCACACACCTAAATGCTGCAACAGATGAAGGCAGAAACAAAAGCAGGAGGTTCCCTCCCCTCCTATGTGAAGCCCATCTTAACACCTCAAAATCACATTTTGTTTACAGAATATGAAAGGACACCTTATTGTTACTAAGTCAGAGAAACATCATCCCAAGAGACACAAATTATATAAGAATCAGCAAATGAAAAAGGAGAATTTTAATGGAAACACAACAGTTTAGTAGTTCATTTGTAATGAGTTGGAGCAGTCTGAATACCCCCAGGTAATTGCTTTAGCAAACCTGGCCTAGACATCAGGGAGAACCTTCTAAAGGTGTAGGWAGTCTGGGAGTGCTGACATCCATTCATTTGTAGATTTTAAGAGTTTACTACATAAACTTCTAGTAMAAGTAATGTAGTTATAGTTTATTTTGATTTTTTTATTATTTACACCTTCCAATACTATACTTCTATTCTGAATAGTAGCTTAAAATCAGAAGTAAAAACGTGCAACCCTACTTGTACACTGTCTTTGTCTAGTGCACTTATTTTACGATAGCAATGTTGGCACTCAGATGCCTTCAGAGCATAAGGGCTATCTGTCCCTTCCCCACTTAAAATAAATTATCTGTCCCTTCATAACTTAAAATAAACAAACAGATCTAATGAAAACCACAAATCACATTACTGACTGTGTTCAAATTTTCTCAATGGCAAAAATCTCTTTACCRAATTCTCAGACAGGAAAGATTCAGATGGGTATTTTAAAACCAACAAAACCTAGACAGCTCGATGAGCAAGAAAATATAACTGAGTGCTACAGATTCACAACACAAAAGACCTGGGAGTGGTTCCTTCATGTGCTTCATATCACTGTGAATTTTAACAGACTGACAAGTGAAAACTTGCAATATTTTYACCAGGAAGCACAACGGTATCTCTGTACCTAATGAATTTTTTGCAGAACATTAAGGGCTGGCACTCTTCTTTAATGCACACATCCCATCCCAGCTGTTGCCTCTGCAGTCCTTGCTCTCCAAATAGGGAGAAGCACGGGATCTGTTCTTGCCATGGAGTAGCCTACACAGTTTTCATGAAGCCAAACTAATTACCTGTGGCCCATCTGGTTTAAACCAGTAACAGAAGACAAGAAGGGGAAACATGCCAAGCAATATATGTCCTGAAAAGAAAGCATGAAATCTCAGCAGACGGCTAGGGACAAATAAGCCTGAAAACTGCTGTCCTCAGAGCTGAGGCATGCTGGCAGACCAGTCACTAACAAATTCTTAAGTGACTTGAAAAATACAGTGTATCTGCAACTCTTAAGTCAGGGTAAGAAATATACGTTTGACAAAACCAGACAATCTGACTACCAAATAAGGAAAAAGCAATTTTGACACTTGCTGTATTTACCAGTTCCATTGTAAGGAAGGTCAACTGTTCTCCTTTCATGCTGTTTCTGTTATGTTGCTTCAGTCTCTTCATAGGAGCCATTTAAGAAGGAGTATGCATAAATGAACATCCAATGTGTCACCATTTGCTCCTCCTAATTTCCAAACTATTCTAGTGCCTTTCATGCCAGGGCTTAATGCCCAGACAAGCCATGCTCCAATAGCAGAACATCACGCAAAACAAGCTTGTACTCTGGAGCATATGAGCCTAATTTAAAAACTCTAACACACCAAATGTGGCCTTAATTCCTCCTTGCATAAAATGCTCACCATTTTTCTTCTCTTTCTTTTTTGGAAAGCTTTCCAATTTAATACTGAAACTTATGTAGTAATTGCTATACACTAGCTGGCTYAGAATTGGTAGAGCTGCATCTGGCAGATATGCAGAGGAATATATTCCACCCTTTCTTCTCTTTGACCGCTGTTAGCTGACCTACAGATAATTTTAACAATTCTCCCTAGTGGGAATTCAAAACCAGATATATGCACTTGCATCAGAAGATGCCAGTCAGACCTTCGTTGCATTGATTTTAGATTGTAAGGCATAGTCTTTAAAAGAGACAGTTCTTAGAATAGATTTGTTCCTCTTGAGTCCTTTCTCAATCTAGGCAAAATGCAGGAACATCTCATGGCCGCAGTCAGAGCCATGCTGTCCTGAGCTGGCAGCCCAACAAACAGTAGCAAAACCAGGGAGGTCATCAGTGAGGGACACTAATGTAGTTTAGAGCCATTAATAAGCATCTACATTTACTGTAGCCAACAGAATTCACTTTAAAAAGAGATGCAACTGACAGACCTATACTTTGAGCCTTTTTACGGGGAAAAACGTGGGCCCAGTAGCATGACTATAAGCAGGATTTAATAGCACCACCATAATTTGAGGACATTATTAAACTTCCTCCAGTTACTGTTACTCAGAAGTAGAGAGWAATAATTTCCTACTAAGTTTTCTGTTCCCCTCAGTATAAACTCGTATCTCAAGCTGTATCTTGTGATCCAAATCCAACATATTATACAGGTTCTCTAACATGCRATAAAAATGACTACACCAGTCAGTTAGCCTAGACAGCCCTCTTAAGAGTGATTTCTGAGGCTTCTTGAGTGCTGAATGCCATGCACAGGGCCTGATTAAAAAATCTCTTGATATGTAACTACACTCTCTATATCCTGATAGTCTCTTTTTTTTAGGATACTCACAGGAAGATGGACAACTATGGCAACAACGGAGGCCAAGGTGTTATTACCAACTAGAAACAAAAAATATGAAACTGTGCATAGTCAGCTTTCCRATTTTCCCTCTCAAGTCCCATTTTCTGTATATTGGTTTTCCAAAGAGATTGTCTTCCAGCAACAAACTTCCTTATCAGCAACAGCAAGCATGCAGAGCACATTTAGTATATGCTCACTAACTCTACAATAAATAAACACTTACCATTTTTAGAATTGCTTGTTTTTCTGTGACCTCATTAATCAAATTGGAAAGAAAAGTAAGRAAGATTGGACATGTGGAAAGCTCAAAAAAATTAAACAACAGTATTAGTGATTCCAACAAAATAAGATTATTATGACCAGGTTTCTAACAAATATTTTAACCTTTCATAATTTTAAGTCTACAGAATCCTACTTAATAAACAATATTCTAGTTGGTTTTCTAATATACTGTCATTTGACATAATCTGATAATTGGAAACKTCATCTGAAACAAGCAATATGTTTCCTGCTGGTTTTGTCCCTGGCATTCTTTATTTATCAGAAGTTCAAGGCTCTACATTCTGTCCCACATAGTCCTTCCTGAGAATTATGTTAAAAGTAAGTGACAGTTTCCCATTTCACTCCAAAACAGACACATGTTAGAAGCTGCTTATATTTCTTTGAATTTGTTTACCATATATTATCATAAAAATTACTTCTGTTTACTTGCATATTCTACATCACAATTGCTATAAATACCTCTAAGGAAAATAGTGTGTATACACTGGAGTAGTAAACCAAAGAGCATATTCTGCATACACAAAGTTATGGCAAGGCAATTGAATCTACAGCAACTTCTAAAGATGACAGGTTACTGACATAAAACAAAAATATAATTACAGGTGTCCATTCATAATCAGTTTCTAAAAGACCAAAGCACCTATTTCCTTTATCAAAGAGGCAAAACGSTGGTCAATTGCAGCATCCATTAGGCTGAGCAAGTATGAGGTCAATTAACTGTGTGCTCTTCCTGCTTTTCAGTCAAACATATACGCATATTTATAGGAAGGGCAGAAAAGAGCATGACAGCACAAAGTAAGAGGAGAGATGAAAGGCCTACTCTCCTGCCAATCTTTCCAAGAGGCAGAGTAGCAAAACTAAGCTGGTATCGACTGCTACTGGATAGCAGGAATGAAGATTGCACAGATTCTCATAATTTTCATCGYACAGCAGATCTACAAAGAAAAGGCTGAAGATACTTAAGACAGTACTTCACACCCACAATGTTTTTGCAGCAAGAATAAAGAATAAACTGAGTTGCCAAAATGTTAATTTTGAAAAAGTGGCAGTTTAGTGCTGGAAAATAGTGATAATATGTACCTATAGAAGTTCTAAGTAACAGGAAGACAAGATGTAGATTTTTTTTCCTTACATATGCAAATATGAAATCCAATGTTGGAGATACTTGCAGTATTTTGATGAGACAAGAACATACATTATGTTCAAATATTTGAAGAGAGGAAGTGGTTTGGGTTCCTGTAGCTTTAAAATTWAAGTAGCTGCACTACAGCTGTCTATCTCGAGAAGTCAATAAAGACAGAAATTTTTCCAGAAGCTGTGAGGTTAAGTGTACCTTTTATCAGGGAGAAACATGTTTGGTTTTAATTTAAATACTGCTTTGATATATGCTATCAGAAACTAGCCAGGAGATGACAAATTATTCTAGCTAGACTGTATGTAATTTGCCAATAACAGCATTTTTTGAGAATGTCACGAGGACAGTGATAGCTCCAGTGGTTTGTTTACAATGTGCTTCACTCTTACTAATAATCCCTAACACCATGTCCAACAAAGTTGAATGAAACCATCTTGCTCACTGACCTCTGCTTTGTACTGGCAGGTATGTTATTACAACACAGCTAAGAACAGCAGCTATTTTGCATGCAATTACTTAAATCAGGGATCAAGGTTTAACATATCTACTTATTATTATGCTAGACTTGATAAAATTGCTAAAAGTATWAAGCTACTTTGTGTTACCTGAGGCTTCTTAAACAATTGAAGCAATCTCTTTCTAATACTCTCTTCCATGCATTTTAACTATGATTGATGCATACAAAGCTCCAAAGTTTTAGAGATTTTTCAGCAGATTCTTGGTATTTTTTCTTGGAAGTTCAGCAGTAGCTACATCTAAACTCTAATTCTAAACTCTTAATAGTGACAAAGTGGGGAAGGTGGGGAAATGACAGAAGAGAGGCAACTGCTGCAAGAGGCAGGAWTTTTTCACCCTTGCCCCCTATCCCWTAAGTCCCACGTTCAGTCAGGTGGAAAGATGACAGGGAATCTTCTGTGTAACGTGCCCTGTTTCCCTAAAAGCTCTCTACCAGGGAAGGTAGAGTGTGATTCCTGTAATCCAATTCTCTCTTGGACTCCTGGATACTCCTCAACCAATTCACCTCCTTGCCGAGTTCCCCGAGTGCTCTCCAGTTCAGGAACCCCCCGGGCAGCACACCAGAGTGCTCCACCACAGATCACACTGACAGCGCAGCCTCTCACCTCAGCACCTGAGTTTGCTTGTTTACTTCACAGTTTRCTTTCTCTCATTTATGGATTCTGTATAACACCAAGAAATAAAGAATGATCTCTTATTCAAGGAGCAGCTACTGTCTTGTATCCTGAAGAAGGSTGTGTTAAAAGGATATCCATCACACAGGACAAACTGCCTAGAGCACATCCTAACCATCAAAATGTCAATAAAGAGTATAGTATTATATTATGAAGTGACACAACCAATGCCATTTTTATTTCTGCTTTGTCCAAAGGATTATACTTCAGGGGATGATARAAGTCCAAGGAAAGCAATCACTAACAACCTAAATACAGAGTTATTTAACACTGTGTTTAAYGAAATGAACAGCATTTAATGAGTATATACTGAGACTTGACATATTTATATCATCTGTCTAAAGTCTGTAATGAACTATGAATGCCAGGAAGGCAATGGTTATGCAACCATGGATAGACTGAGAACCCCTGTGGAGACAACACCATACCTACAGCTTCCAGGAACYTTCTGTCTTTGTTCTTTCTCAGGACAGCAAGAAACAGGAACATTACTGATGCTCTCTCTGRTGATAGCTTATGTAAATAATTTTATTTACTGATTGTTTTCTTGACAGTAATTGGGAAACACAGTGGATAAAATGGTTGCTGAACCCAGACAAAACATGCAATAATCTAGTCAGACAAAATTCACTTTACTTGCAGACAGAAAAGAGTTACTATACAAAGTCTCACTTTTTGCTTTGARAATACATCCCTAATATTATAAAGAATTTAAGTACAGAGAAACAAAATAACCAACCCAAGGCCTATGACTTATGAGAACATGTGTAACCAAATTTCAAGGTCCATTTGCCATACCTRTTTTTCGCCCCCAACAACATTATGCAAGTGCATATTTAGGCATAAAGGCAGTTCACTCCAGCACAGCTATTTGGAAAGAGGATGRTGAAATCAGTATAAAAACATCCACACATCTTTCTGCAGTATAATTTCTGCAGCACAATAAAACACTGAATTGCATATATTTAAGGCAGGAATTTAATCAAGCCCAGGATTAGCAGGACCAATGSAGTTCCTCACCATCAGCAATGGACAGAATATGCCTGGCTGGCCACTGACCTTATCAAAATGGTACCCAAATGTCCAGGGTTTACACATGCATCACTGCCCTTGCATGTTAAAAGCAGTAAAATTCTAACTTTTTGAGACATTCTGTTGAAAGACAGAGGGGAAGTCTTCAGCAAACCATCTGCTCCAGCAACCACTTACACACCACTGTGATCCTTGCATGTCTCTTCAGACATCYGCAACTGCAAGACTCCAATCCACAAGGGAGAATTACACACACACACACTTTGTAAAGAACAGCTTTGGCTCCTGCTGTTTCTCTCTCTTGTAAATCATCTACATTTGCAGGAAGATCATGCAATTCCTAGACATCAGGTGGATGTAAACACTGTCTCAATCTCTGTTTTCCACCATGGGAGCTCTACATGCATTCTTTGTGACAGTAAAGCTTACTAGAGGGGTTCCTGCCTCCCAATCAGCATCCAAATAACATTCCCAACTCTTGATTATGCCAGCTCAACTGTCTCTGGTTAATGTTGTGAAAAGCTATAAAAATGTGTGGATTTAAAAAGAGTGACGTTTTCTTTTAGTCCAGAACATTTTACAAGCAAACCAAAATCCAGAGACACCACTGGAACCTTCAGTTACTAAAGCAAGGTTCAGTAGAGGATCATTCTCAGTTTTTGTTGCAAAAGTTTAATTTGAGAAGTTAAACAGAAGATCCAACATGTTTTCTTCCTGCATCCCACACTTGATCTCATGTGCAGTGCTGCATTTTCGACGGGTTTCCCCTCAGCAAACCAGTATTTTTAGCTCTCAAGTGTCTCTTTCCAGATAGCTTTTGCTGACAGTCTGCTTTGATCTTAATGCATATCAAAAGAGTCTAAATTACAAACTCCTAAATAAACTGCTTACATTTGACTATGGTCTTTAAATTTTAATCAGGGTAGAACACAAAAGGGACAATGCTTCAACTCCTAAYAACTCAGTTGGGTAGGATACTCCACATACAGCTCATGTCTCTTTTATCAGTCTATTACCAGCTGCTGAACTCTGATATATTATTTGATTCTTGATGGTACTTATTTCCATGCCTTTAGCTGTATTTTTGATTAAAAGTCTACAGTGATTCCAAAAACTAAAGAATGTAAGATGCATTAAACACACTTTCAACCATGTGGAAATGTTAAAACCCAAAGTGAGTTTCAAGACAGGAGATATTTAATACACAGTAGCAGGCACTTTTCAATTCAAGCCCTGTATCCTATAAATCAAATATTTTCAAGTGCAGCTGCCATCCAAAARGTCAAGTAAGGTAGAAAGAAAATTTCAGAATTCTGATTATTGGTATCATTAAATCCAATGTATTTCTAAGCTTTAAAGTATACAGGGACATTGTGAGTGTTTTAAGATGTTTCTGTAAGTTATGAATCTATTTGCAACAACCTATTCACTCAAAAACTTAAAGTGTTTTTTCTAGTTAATGCTGTAAGAACACATACATGGAAGACACAGGTKGCTTATGTAAGATTATTGATTGAAAGAATGTGATTACTGAATTCTCCTGGGCCATAAAGGTTTGTGGATAAATCCCAAAAACTTTAGGAAYGCATAAAGATACATATAATTGGTTTAGAGGAATGAGACTGTCAGATTCTTTTATATAAACTACAGCTGTTATTTCTCACAGCTCCTCCACAAMCAGGCCATTTAGGAACAGGCATGTAAAACTTATTTCAGGTTAAATACTACTTTAGATAGGCATCTCTGTCCAGCTCTAGTAGTGCACCCCTAAATCCCAGTTCAGAATGGTTTCAGAACTGTGACCTCATTATTGTGTCAATCTGCAGGACAGCAGGAGGCAGCAATGACAACGCAAGATCCAAACCTTGGTGGGGTGTTCAACAGAGAACTAGTCCTGAAAGAGATACCTAAAAAATGTAAACTCTGGTCCAGTCAGAACATGTTTAAGAATACAGAGGTTCTACAGAGGCTCCAACTGTTGTTTAGGGATTTAGGGAAAAATAGACTGTAGAGCCCCCCATAACTTAAAGAAACACAACAGATTTAGGTCCCTCTGGCTGACCTTGGTAACATCAATAGGTCTCACAATGAACAGGAATGTTRAGGTTTGTGCTATTCTCCACTTTCTCCCTACCACCAAAATGCACTTCAAAAATGAACACTGTTTATAGCACTTACTTAAATTCTATCAGAGCATGCATTAGCAGTTTAAAAAGCATCTGTGTGATGCATGAATGATAAGGCATTTTAGAAAAATGTTTTAAAATGTACTCTTTACCTGTAATAGACTAAAATGAATAGCAACAGAAAATTACTTTTTAAAGTAACTATCAATTGGGATGAGATGTAGGACATAAGAGGACAGCATGAAAGATTGGAAAAAAAAAGACAGGCAGGAGACAAGACATAGTAATTTTTCATTATTTTTGATTTAACCAAATCAGAAGAAACTCAAAGTACTTGTTAGMACCACTGAAAAGCCATGTGATGCAAAGGCATACCAGCCCACAATTTTCCAGAGAAATCTTCAGGAAATTAGAGGATTAATGATTGAGAGCTAAGGTAAAGCATAGGTGCTTGAGGGATAGGAAAGAATGTCCTCAAAATGCAGCTAGGCCTTTAAGTAAAGGGTTCTGCACAGGTAATATTTTACAAAACTRTTTACTTTACCGATTTACATGGAATTTATTGTTTTCTTTTGCCACAGTCTTCAACACKCTGTTTCTCTCTCTCTACCTATCAAAATTGGGTGGCCAGCCCCACATGGAAGCAAAGGGGTTTTTGCATTAAACTAGCTACTTCTTGTAAGGATGTAAATCAGTTATAGCATGCAACAGATGAAAATATAAAGAAACAAGAAATACCCTCAAGTACATACTTTACAGAAAATAAACTGCAATCAGATTGCAGGCAACTACTGAAGAACAAAATTAGGTAGATATTGTTCAGGGCTTACAGTCTTAAGGTGGTAGGAAGTATCKATATTCAGGAATTGGTTTGGATGGGGTTACATTACTGACCTACAGAAGAGGTGGCACCACAGCTATGGGGCAGATGCCAAYTGATCTCAGCACAGAGACAACCTTTTACACCTGCTACAGGATCCCTGAATCTTTTCAGCCAGATGCACTTAAGTCTGCACAGATAGCTGTAAGCAGAAATGTTTTATTTCCCCAACATACTATAGGACCTCCCCATAAAACTCAACAAAAACTTGAGGTCATTGCAGAGAAAAGTCCAGCCACAGAAGCAACATTTACCAGACTGCTCAAGCATTCAATTTTCTCAGCCATTTTGACACTTTGAAAATGAATGCACACTGAAAGATGTGACAGCCTACAAGAAATTTAGGAGGCTGTACAACAGTGTCCTGAAACTGTGCTGTTAAACTGCCATAATCTGTATTGGCTGTGAGCCTATCCATACTGCTGCACAGCCCAAGGTGAGTAAAATAAAAAATTGTCATATTTTTCGTTAGCTGCTTACTGACTGTCATTTGAAAAAGTGCCTAACAATGCTTTTCTGTTTGACTGACATTACTGAGTTTTCATATGCAGGCATAAGGTTGCTGAACAGCTTAAAGGAAGAAAGGAAACATGAGAGAAAAAAAAAATAAGACTGCATTGCCAACTATGCAATTGTTAGCCAACTGTGCACTTGCAGCTGGGAAAGCCAACCACTTCCTGGGCTGCACCAAGGGAAGTGTGGCCAGCAGGCCAAGGGAGGGGATTCTGCCCCTCTACTCTGCTCTCATGRCACCCCAGCTGGAGTGTGGGGGAGAACAAGGTCCAGCATTGCATCTCTCCTTGTTGGCTCCTCTATCACACCAAAAATGAAGAGGTATGTATGAGTACACATAGTTACCAAGACTATTCAGTGCAACATGCATGCAGAAAGCACTACCTGTCAAACCCAAATAATTTCTACTTCTTTTAAACRGCACAGCTTTAAACAAAGCTTTGAACTTACTGTTTATTAGACAAGAAAGTATTTCTCACCTGGAATCTGCCATCTAAATAGGAATACTCACCCTGCTGCAACTGCAGGAGGGATGACCAGTATGAKTTTAAGTTGAGCTTCATGCAGAGCTTCAGAAAGGTGAGTGAGCAAGTGAATCAACTCCCTGAAATATAAATATAAATATACTATTAGAGGGAAAGGCAGGAAAACTGCTGCTATATATTGACAAGAACAAGTAACAGCAGTAATAATTGAAAAGATGCAGCTGGCAAGAGAGACAAACACAATTTGTTGCAAATGATCATAGCAGAAAAAAAACAATTAGGAAAACTRATTAGGTTTACCCTCTTTAAGGACTATGAACAGTGCACTGCTTGAGACAGTCTTAGTTTTATTGGAATTGGTGATTCTGGGGTTCTAAGTTTTTCTCAGTTTTATTTTAATCTAACTATGCATTGTTAKCATGTAAAATAAGACAGTGTATCTYATCAGAGCAGGTCACCTCTTGARGTCATTTYTGGTGAAAAGAATTAGATCAATAAAGAACCAAACACCATTCTGAAGAAGCAGCTTTTGAAGAGATTAAAGTTGTCACTGTGTTGCTACACACAAGAATTTGTGAAGATGCTTTCACAGCAAAACATGCACTCTTCAAGGGATATTTCTGAGGCCTGTGTTTAGAAACATTTCTTCTGCTGGTTTTTTCCCCTGTATAAATAATCCTTTTGTTTCTCCTTACTTCACTGTATACCTACCTACAAAATACACGTTTGACAATGTCATATCTGGAAATAGCATCTTCTGTCTGYATCATCTAAATAAAGACTTCCACAAAAGCTGATTTTCATATCCATGTTCTTGGTATTTCAATAGGAAAATAAACTTWAAAATTCTTATGCAAACTGGTTTTAGCATTCCCAGCTGGAAGGGTGATGCTAATAGAAAACCCTTCAATCTGCAGAAACAAAGTCTAATGCCATCTTAAGAGGAATCCTATACTATCTTAAATATGCACTACAAACATGGCCCTTCTGAGTGCCTTTCTTAAGCCATTTGATTT
Organism: Alauda arvensis; assembly: GCA_902810485.1. Taxonomy (NCBI): domain Eukaryota; kingdom Metazoa; phylum Chordata; class Aves; order Passeriformes; family Alaudidae; genus Alauda; species Alauda arvensis. Next base: position 3,332,691 of record CADDXX010000035.1, read on the forward strand.
TTCTGAAGTTAACTTTCCTATTTTTCAACTGGCCAGAAGGATCCACAAACACAGATGATATTAGTACAGAACTCTAGATCTGCTTAGGACAACACAAAACCCAGAATGAAACAGAAAGCAACTTCACCATCTATTCCAGGAGGCTGTAAGTGCTTAAGCAGGAAAGGCAACATAGACAAAAGCCATCATCCAAGATCTTTGCTCCACTTAAATTGAGTTRGACCTGAACTCTCAGAAACAGCATTTTGGTAGTGTCATGCCTTTCAAGGCAGTATAATCCTAGAGATACTCTCCTCAAGCTATTTCTCTTCTTATATAATTATCCATCACAGTGATTATGCTTGATTTTCACATTGTGGACACTATCCAAAGGTAACCAAGTATTTCCATTTTCCCTGAAATGGTTTGATGCCTGATGAAAACTTCCTAGCCATTACCCTCAAAATCCTGGCAAACAAACAAAGCATGTTTTATCATCTTCCCAATACCAGCAATATTTTGTGCTTCAATTTGAAAGCTGGCTGTGCTGAACAGCCCTTAACAATGAAGCATCACACTGCCACCTACATTTCTCTTCTGGAGGAAGACATGGGATTACAGGAACCAGCTTTTGGTCTGGGTGCAGCATGTACTTCCCATTCTTGCTCTGGGAAACCAACAGCTTTCCCTCCTGTTAYTTTACCACATTCATTCCACATTAGGAGTGTCACTATTCAGACAAAACACTTATATCATAGAAGAAACCTTTTCCAATGCAGCACATTAAAAATTACAACACTAGACAGAACAGACATTTATTGACATAAGCATACATATCTATCACAACTCCCACATGACATAATCTTATCAAAAACTATAATCAGTATTAAAACTAGGTAAGCACACTCTTCCATTGATTTGTATCTTGTGGCTTAGATTATCTTTTTGACTAATTATGCCCAAACTACAGTGTAACTCAACCATTATTAGATGTCCGAGACGCTATACATAAGATAAATTTGACCAAAGAATCAATTCCTTTTGCCTTGAGATTATTCTACAGTGTTCATCAGCAGGGATCTCTCTTCTCTGCCTGGCTGCCTTTGTTAGCTGTAGGAGCTTTGAGAACTCTACACCATGCAAAATATTTGCTGACTTTAACTATTTAGAATATGAGGGGATAAAAAGAAGGTCAGGATAGGACAAAAGAACCTAGTATAGGTACAGAACAAGATAACATCTTTTTCATTTAGAAACCAGGTTAACACCCTCATTCCCAYTCTGCAGGGGCAAAAACTGACCCACAAAGGCAGTGACGTACCCATAAAAACAGTGACTGAACAAAAGAAGTCATATTTTGAAAAACSTAAGTGTAGAAGTATAACCTACAACTGCAAACACAGGACAGAGATTTGTGGTCTGAGAAAGGGGTGGGAAAGCAGTTTGGATTTTTGGTGCACTTGGGAGCCTAAAACAGGCTACACCTAAACAGCCACTTCCTGCCCTCCCTCCACAAAGTTCAATCAGTATTGATCCAGCTGAAAAATAATTACCTTCAACTTGAAGGAAGACAGGAAGAAAAAGGACAGCTGGACAATTGCAGCGTTTTGCTCAAGAAMCCCAGATTAGTATCTATTCACTAACCTGTCAAGCCAGGATTCTAGACCCTGAAAACTTCCTGGCAAATCAGGCAGGATTAATGGTTAAAGACTTAATTTAGGCTCACTTCCATGTGCTGGCCAAGATAGATGTAGTAAATCAAATGGGCACTCTTCCCTCTCCTCCAAAGAGCAATGGCAGAATGTTCATTTATTGTGCTATAAATTAAAACTTTACTGTGTCCCAGCAGTGTTTTCAACACAATATTCTCCAATGTTACCACTGGYAATTTTGAAAGAAAAGCTACTGACATTTTAAAACATTATAATAAGGGTACAGGCAAGTAGGAATAGAATCAATCTTTCTAAAWAAACTTCATTAAATATTTACCAGACACTTCACTATAGTCAAGTTTAACTTCAGAGCAGCTACTGAAATATTGGCAGCTTTAAGATTCCATCTTGAGCTAAGTAAGGTCTACTTCATTCATACTGTTCCAGGCCTTCTCTTATCACTACTATTTGATAGGTTAATTTTCCAAGTGTTTATGATTTCAAAGTACCTTGTCCCCTATAAAGTATGCAGACCTCCAAATTTTCATCRCCCATAGTTTGTGGCAAGCACTTTTTCAAAAATCACTTTTCCCAGCATTGCTGGTCTACTGCATTTTGTACAACAYTTTACTTCAGTGCACAAGAGTGGGATGTCAATGCATTTGAAAGGCTTGCAGAAGATATGAAAGGTTTTTGTACTCTTCCCTTCAGTTACACCACTCTTCAAAGCTCTGCAGCTTTCCAACTTSAGCCACCTTTCTGCACAAATTGGGAGTCACTGCTCCCTAAAATTTATGCCTTGTCAAGAAAATTGGACAAAATAAAGCTGTCTACTTGAAAAAGAAATTGCCCTTTTCTGCCATTTCACTGCCTAGTTAATACCAAGAAACTGGAGTGAATTATGGCAAATCTTTGATTAATAGATTAATTTTTCAGGGACTAAAATGAAGGATACAACTACCAGAAGAGTTTTTCCTCCTTTACTCCTACCAACATTAATAAGATGCCTGAAGGTCATCTTCTGCATAGAGTGACAAAAAAATCACGTTTTTCAGATTGATTCTGTGTGATAGCAGTGCCATCTGTCAAGTAATGCTGGACTGATCAGAATATTGTGCGCATTTTTATGTAGCCTGTGAGAATATTATGAGTATATTATGCCTTTTTCACAACATATCCAGGTCTCTGGAGAAAAATAAACCCACCCAGTAAATCCCCAATGGAGATTAGTAAGTGAGACATAGTCTTGTCTAGCTGTTAACTAAATAAGCAGGAGAACTTTTGCTTGCTCAGGCCTCTCAATATTTCTGATGTACATTTCTAAACTTAAATGCCATGGGATTAATAACTTGGAATATTTTATTGCAAAATCAGGCAAGAAAGTTTTAGAAAAAAAAAAGACAGTTATTTAAGAAGTAGCTTTAAACTGTAAGAAGCAGCAAAACAGATTATAATTAAGATATCATCTGCATAGGATATCTCAGCTCATTTAAATTTCTATTAGGAGACTATTTCCCTATGTGTTAGGGYAAAAGGTGGGCAGCTGAACCTTTTTCACTGTGCAATGACTGCTAGCACGAAAGGAAGCAGCATCAGTTAGATGCAGTCTTTCATCTCCCATTTAATTTAATGCCACTGTGATTTTTTGTATATTAATAATTCTATCCCCAGAATACACAGGGAAGAAGTAGATACAGAGGGTACTTCAAAGTATCTGTATTAAACATCTGCAAGAGCCTGAAGTGGTCTGCATAAAGCCCCCAAAACATGCCCATACACACACAGCAAAGCAATTCAGGTTGTTCAGATGGAAAAGTGGAAATTTCTAAAATTAAGAACCTAAACAGAAKATCCTAATGCCATTTTATACGTGAGCAAGTATACAAAGCATGCATACAGCAGYGCTGGGTAAGGCTTGAGGCACCATGGCTCCTACATGAACAGCCAGAGAAGAGGTTGCTCAGGATATCTAACATGAAAGCAGGCAGATATATTCAGGCACRTATTTCTCTTATAAAAATTGATAATGTTGATAAATCAACACTTAATGAAAATGCAAAATAAAGCAGCACAAAGGACTTGTATAATTTAAATCTTTAGTCTGCTAAGCATTACAGAACAATTCTGTAACTCCAAACCAGAATGACTGAAAATTTTTTTATTCTTGAAAAAACCCAAACTAGTCAGTTTGAGTTAGTTCTGCTTAAGAAGACATAAAACAGAAGATATTTAGTGRCCCTGAAACCACAGAATTTCATGTCTTAGTGGACACCAACAATATAACTTCTTAGCAACATTTCACCTGATCTGTGATGCCAGCTAGAATAAACAGGAAACTGAAGACTCTTCTTAGATAACTCCTTGGGCCTTGAAGGAAAAATTTTCACTTATTTCTAAAGTTGACTTGAGYACGCCAAAAAATAAAGGTTTTCTAGATACATGCAAAGGGCTGAGAGAGAAGTGTCTAAGTTTACCTAATTTTAAAAATGCTCAGTGATCACAGGTTCTTAAAAAGGCTGGTCACAGGATTTATGTTACTGAAGAGCTAGCACTGTTACCCTGTCACAATGAAGAATCTTACATAATTTAATCATCACAAAGCTTTTAGGTAATTTTTAAGCCCCAGCATCAAGGGAGAGCATGTGTTATGAAAGCGCCCATCCAATATTCAGACTCAGGTATTGAAAAGAGGTATCTCATGGGGACACTTGCTCAGCTGAGTCAACTRACAGGAGACCTTCAGCTGCAATTAACCCAGTTTTCTGATATATGAAGTAGTTTTTAAATCATAGCCCAGTTTATTGGTGTGTTAGGACACTAATTTCAGGTTTTCAGATTCTTTTGCAGACTCACCTGCAGACTCACATGGGTGCACTCTGCTAGAAAGTATCACATTGTCTTTAGAGAGTGGATGCTGATTTCCTAGCTGAAACACCACATCAGGCACAAATGTTCCATCAGCAAATCCCCCTGTTGTMATTTTAAGCTGGATAAAGAAACCTGTGCTGTACCAAGTGTTCTGCACCACTATGGTAGTGCATTGGATGGGATCACAGATCTTTTCCATAACACAGTTAAAAACATCACAGGAATCATATCCATAGCTTTCCCCTTAACACAGATATCTGAAATATATATAATAGTTGAGTGTCATTTATTTATTTAATATCTAGATATGGGCTTAATTTAGGTTTTGAAAAATGAAAACCTGTGAACTAATCCCCACACTCCCAAGGTTAAGAACGTGCTTTACCACCGGTGTTTGCCAACTTCTAAAGACACAAGCCGAGGAAGAGCAGGCGTGACTCACGTTACAATATTGCCACGCTGTGGGCTAAAGCAGRCATTGCGCTGCTCCGACTCTTCCCACAGGAACAAGCGCAGCAGAAGACCACCCGTGCTCACCCAGAAAAAACCCTGCTCTGCTACTCAAAAYGAAACGAACTGATCCCAAAGTAACAGCACTCCAAGTGCAATAAAAATACAGAYTTGCCAATGTAGTAAATTCACGTAATTTTGCCCCTTGAGAACTGTTCTAAGAAGCTGTTYCCTCCAAAAAACATTATCAGGTAAAACTCCTGGGGTGCTGGATAGCCAAGCCAYYGAGCTTCAAAGCAARGGATAGGAAAAGATACTMAATCTCAAAATRAAGACACYGGTCCCACAACTTAGAAGCATCATGAAACAAAATTTTCATGTAATCATGGGAGTCTCTTACATTCACAAAACAGCTGTAACTGCACAGAGCCCAGCTTCAGCTTTCTGTCTCAATTGACATCATTCAGAATGCTGCAAGCCCAACCCAAGGCACCATGCAACTTCAACACCCTAACCATTTCCAGGGACACAGCAGTAAAAGGTGGRAAAGCCCACTGATGAATTACCAATGAAGCACTTAGATCAGTCTTGAAAAATGGAGGAAAACCTGCAGTTCCTAACTTCTGTTTCCCTTTATGCTTTTGTGACAAACAATCTCACATTTAAGTTAGGAAAATCCTAAAGTGTTGTTCACAGTGGTCACATAAGATTATGCATTACCAACTCAGAGAAAAGGATCCAGTTACCATTTTATGGTGTGAGAATAACCCTTTCTTTTTTGGAAGTGATGGAAAATACTTCCCACTCCTTTCTATCAATAACAGTGAATGGAAGTGGTGCTTCACCTAAATAACACTCAGGTAACTGAAGGCTAACACAATTAAAAAGCAGTATCTCCTCCAGCACGAACGGTTTTTATGACACCTGTTTCTTGTAGTGTTCTTCTGCACAAAATGTCCAGCACACAGTTACATAAACTGTGCTGTGGAAAGGGCCCAGAGGATCCTGGTCTCTGGGAAGTTGGATCTGAGCCAGCAGTGCCCTGGCAGCCAGGAGGGCCAACCCTGTCCAGGGGGCATCAGGCACAGCATGGCCAGGCAAGGGAGGGGATTGTCCCCTCTGCTCTGAGCTGGGGCAGCCTCACCTCGAGTGCTGGGGGCAGTTTGGGTGCCACAATATAAAAATGTCATGAAGTTGTTAGAGAGTGTCCAAAGGAGGGCCATGAAGATGGTGGAGGGCCTGGAGGGGAAGCTGCGTGAGGAGCAGCTGAGGTCACTTGGTCTGTTCAGCCTGGAGGAGGCTGAGACCTCACTGCAGTTACAACTTCCTCCTGAGAGGAAGAGGAGGGGCAGGCACTGATCTCTGCTCTCCGGTAACAGTTGCATCGGGAGGTTTAGGCTGGATATTAGGAAAAGGTTTACCACCTAGAGCGTTCCTGGACACCGGAGCGGGCTCCTCAGGAAAGTGGTCACCAGCCTGACAGAGTTCAGGAAGCCTTTGGACAACACGCTTGGGCACATGGTTTGACTCTTGGGCATGGTGCTGTGTAGGGATAGGAGCTGGATTTGATAAACCTTGTGGATCCCTTCCCTCAGCTTATTCTGTGATTCTGTGAAAAACACTGTTTTAAACCAACATTACTCCTGGCAAAGAGCAGAATTTTTACCATGCCACAAATAAACTCACCCTGGAACTAGTAGAAAAGTATGCTTTGCTCATGTGTTTCATTTGCAATACAGCACTTTCATGCCAGCGTGTTTAAAATTATCTTCATGAATCTTACAATGACAATTAAACAGTCTGTCTTTTATCTGTGTTAACTAATAGGAAAACTATTGATTTTACTTGAATGCAGCAAGCACAGTAAATAAAATGACCACTACCACCCAGTACTGACTGGCAGTTACTAATTGCTTCAGTCACCTTCCTGGCTACTTTATTAAGACACTGCACTAGGTTCAGAGCTCAGGATACAGATAAACTCTTAGGAACAACCTGCCAAATTATCTAATTATAAGCAAGAGATATAGCTGAAAGATTACTCATTGCAGGGCAATTGATGGAGCCATGGAGCCCTATACAAAGCTAAAATGATTCTGCAGTTTCAATTTTTTGTTCCCAAGTGTAAGTTTTATAGAGAAAAGGTAGGACTCCTAATAGTACACTCAGTTCAAGAAGTAACTAATATATGCCATCAGTCAGTACCATTTGCCCTAACCAGAATAACATGAAGTAACCATTTTTTGAAAGGTGAGAGCCTTTCATAATGAACTCAGCATTCTGTGCAGCTTTCTGGAAGCTATCTTTCCCCAGTCATTTTAGGCAGGAGAGATCTGTAAGAAACACTGTGCTTTAGCTAAATGGATGCCGGAATTTCCTGAGAAATTACCACAAAATCTACAGATTCCTGCACTGAATCATTAATTTCAACACCATATTCTGCCTTTCCCTCATCAAGCAGAAGTTTGGTGTTTGCCTTAAGTCTTGAAAGTATCACAGTGTTCCAAGCCTCACCCAGTAACCCAAACCAAACAATGTTATGATAAAGGCTAGTGCCAACATGGGAGTGACTGTGCAAGTGAGGTACCCTCTATGTCCTCATACAGGTTACACCATGCACAACTCAAGTATGAAAGATTAAGGTGGCCTGCTAAACCCGCTGTGAAGATTTTTATGTTATCTTTGATCTCCTGCAGAGTGAGGTAAGCCCCTCCCCTTCATTGTAAGACAAGCAGAACAACCTTTAGTTGTTCTAGAATGAAGTGTATTTATTTATAAAGACATATTCAAATCAAGGTGGACAAATTAAAAGGGTGCTTTAAAAGAGATGATACTTAGGAATTGCATCCTGGAGATTTATACTCACGCTTGCATTTGTTTTCCCAGCTGACTCCAAACTTCAACTACAAAACCATCAAAATTTTCATTCTAAATAAAGATAATTATCAACAACACACAGTTAATGACATGCAGTTATTTTTCTGGTACTATTACAGATTGAATGTGCATTGTATTCTTACAGCAGATTCATCTTTAACACAGTATTTCATGGAGAAGTCCAAGAGAAACTAAAATAATTTAACATGCAAAATAAATAATACAAACATGCAAAAGTTGAAAATCTCTATTAGTTATCCATGATACCTACTCTTCTAGAATAAACTAATATTGTATTACAAAAATTCAGACGCTAATTAAAGGTGGCTGTTAAGCAAATAATTTGACACACTTTTACTTGTATATCAGGGAAAAAACTCGTTATCTCTTGAGTCTAAAGATGTAAATGCTAATTTGGCATACACATGATTCAAATATCTCCCACAATTAGTCTCTCTTTTAATTTATTCTTAGCATGATCAAGGATACTGTTGTACTTGAGTTGATCTCCTTAAGAGATCAAATGTTACTGAGGACCTAAAATTGATGTACCAGTTACAAATTTTAAGRAATTACTCAGTTTAACTCTACATTCAGCTTCCTCTAGAGCAGTGTAAGATTCCTTTAYGTCATGTAGCAAGTGAGAACTCCTATTCTGACAATAAATAAMCAGGCTGCCACAAATCAACCACTAATGCTGAATGTCTTTTGGTTGCAACTTGTGTAGTCCCACACATGAGATAGTCCCTAAAGCCATTAGGAAAGGGGCTGGCCAGAAACCTTAGAAAAATTCCTCTTCTCCTCACCCTAGTCTCTTAAAATTTGGAGGAAACTGGTTGATCAGAYCTGAGCAAAATTGTTCAGTAACACATATCCAGTGAATGATTCATGGTATTAAAAGTGGCTCCTTAGCTTTACTGCACTCAGCCTGAATGTRTTCCTGTACAGAAAACAGCACTCATTGCACCCATGACCCTTTTTCTGCCTATGAGAAAATACCACTAAGCAGTGTAGCCACAGCTCAATAATTAGATTTTTAATAGAAATGTAAAAGAAATYTAAAGCAGGCAAAAATCACAACTGCAGCTGGCAATGACAACAAGGTTATGTTGCTAAGACTGATGTAGTCTCACATTAGACTCATAGTCACCTGCAATKAAGTGTTGCTATATTTCATATTTACAGGAACTGGACACACACTAAGACACACTATTACGAATCCTGCCTCATTATTCTTTTGAGAAAATTTTATTTTGTAGAACACAAAATTATGAGAAATAAGAAAACATCTATTACAAAAGGAATCAAGTATCATCTCACATTATTTTATAAGCAYCATAAATAGCTTTTTTTACCTTGGCTAGCAGAACCATGTTTTTGGAAAGCTCCTCTATCTCATCTTCACTGCCAAAAACACTCTCAAAGTCTTGGTAAGTCCAGCCATCAAACAAAATTCGAGGCACTATCAGGCAAAGTTGTCAATCAGTAGGGAAAATTAAGAATTTATTATCTACACTGGAATGTTTCTGCAGAAACAGTTGACAGCAGATACAAGCAGAGATGCCACTAAAAATCATATCCCATGACTGAGATAATTGCTTTTTCACTCAGACCAAYTTCAGCAGCATAAATTGATACTGTAGAGCATTCTTATTAATTTTAAGTTTAGTTAATGATCAGCACTGATACAAGTTTTAAGAGAAGATACCTTAATTTGATTGAATGATCCTACTTGAACTACTACTTAGGCYTCAAGTAGAGTCCTAAACCAGCAACAACACAAGACACCAATCTTTAAGTTGTGCACTTCTTCTACCACAACGAGGTAGAAAAGTTCACCTCAAACTCTAATGTACTCCATACACAGCCTTATGTTACTTCAYTCTTCTACTCAACTCAAGACCCCAAGACAAATTTTTACTTTTGGAAAGCACTTGAGCTTGTGTAATTTCTTTWYCTAAAAACACAAAAAATTARAAACATAGACAGGAAAACTGCTGTTGGAGCAGTCGAYAATCATGCTCACGGGAAAAGGCAATGGATTTTATGGAGCTATGTCTAAGCCCCTTCTAACTACCATGGTTGTAAAAGAGTGTTTTAGAAGAGTAGAGAGAGATTTCAAAGGCATTATCCTCTGGCAGCTGAAGTATGTTAAAATATCTGACTAAGCATTCAATTTCTCTAATACATTTCAAATGTCATATGCCCTTCTGAATCAAGAAACATTTCACAGTTCCACAGAATTCTATAGAATTCTACAGAATGCTATAGACAAATGTAAGAAGTCTAGCACAGCAGAACCTCTACAGCAATGTTTGCCATTTTCCCTAAAGACACACACTTTAGCACATCCCATGGGTTCCCTTCAAGGGGAGAAGAGACAAAGCAGGAATTTTCCACTATCATGCGGGAAAGTCTGACTGACTGACTGACTCAGATTTGGATTTTTTTTTTAACTGTACAGAACCCCAAGCAACAAGTTTGAAGACYTCTCTCCCCATGGAAGCACACAGTACCAGTATCCCTCCAGGGAGGGCACTGTAACYCAGGATTTATTCAGAGACAAAAACTAAGGCAAAACATAAAGGCATCAGGAGGGTCAACACTTCAGTTACTTAACTATCTACAGTTCACTGCTTTAATTTTTCTTCTCAGACATCTTCATATAGCTGTGCTAAGGTAATCTTCCTTCCTCCCATACAGACCTGGAAGAAAGCCTTCCTTTCCTCTCCTAGCAGCTAAAGAAAATAAAAAGCAAGCAAACATAAACCAGAGGCTCACCTATTTTGATGTTTTTGGAGGTTTTTCTCACATCTTTCATCCAGCCTGTAACAGTATCAAGTAAGAGCTGATAAAATATAAATTATGTTGACAATGACAGCATATTGTCAAGCATTCTTCAAATGATGTATCATAGTTTATACACATCTTCTACCACAGACTAGCAGTTCAAAATCCACCCAGACAGAACATCCTGTGATGCACAGAATCTGAARCCATGAACCTGCACCACAGCATTCACTGCAGCCCTACAATAGTCCCTACCCAGCCCCTCCCTGCTTAGTTCTGCCTCACTATGGAAGCCACCCTGGTGCCTGCTCAGAACAACACTTCTGCAGCCACCAGGCATCACCTGGGAGCAACGTTTGATTTTTTTCAGGTGGTACTTTAAAGTGCCCCATCCAGTCCTCTTGGCAGTCATTGTACTAGGATGAATTTGTTAGTAGGCACAAACATGGTAAGAATTAGAGTTATTTCAAATGAAATTTCACATTCAACCAACTTCAAAACCATGAACTAGTATATAYTAGATGAAATTTAAACTTGCTGCCACTTTCCTTGCAATTAAGGGAAAGTGATTTGTTTAATATCTTCAAATTAAATTTATCTTCCCTTTCTAAAACAAATTTGCCTAAAGGTTTTTGCAAAGAAAAAAACCCAAAACCTACAACAGGTAAACAACTGCCCAGTGCACCACCAAAAATTGTTTTTTCCTGTACAGGATCTTTGCCCTTTCCTTTTTTAAGAGGGGCATTTTGGACAGCATGGAGGAAAAGCCAATCTTCCTACTTATATTTTTTGGCAAATAAACTATGTAGACATGTGGAAGCAGGTGAGGACAGAAAGAAGTTCACACTGAAGAAAGCCCAAAAAACTGGAATGGATGAAAGTAATTGACCATGAGGCAGAGCCAGCAAAACCCACTTAGTATGCCAAAGCTACCTAGTCCACAAACAATACTGCAATTCATATTTGAAGAAAAAGAAAATAATACCTTGATCAGCATCATGGAGCCCAGTGAACTGGAACCTTTCCTTCCCTCTCCTTTTCACTTGTAACCAAACTGGTGAGATTAGTGTGAATTTGTTCCCAAATACTTTAGCAATGTCATAGCCATGGTTGTTCCACTTGAAAAACAAAGGAGAGAAAAAATGTGAGAGACTCAGAAGCAAGATATACAGTTCGCTTTTGACCAATATTAACTCTTCCACAGAAATGTAATCATCTGCTAGATTCCTGTTCATTCATTTGAGGAAACCTTCAGTATCCCTACTGCTTTTATTTAAATAAGAAAGTACTTTGGAAACTCTGACAGCTACATGAAAGGCAACTTTCAAATTGTGCTAATTCACCTGAACTACAGCAACTTTCTTATAGATTCTCACACAGTTTTGAATTTACAGACTCTGAATTTATGTTCAAGAGAACTTGAGAAAGGAGAAAATTTATAGGGCACCTACTTGTCTTGAGCAGTGTAAGACAAAAACAAATGGAAAGCATCCTCTAAAAAAAAGGAAGAAAATTTTATTTAATTTATTTCATTTGATATTATTCAAGAAAAATGCTTTGAAGGAGACAGGATAGCAAAATACATCAGTTTGACAGCAGCATACAATTATTACTGTTGATTTAGCAGGTTTGAGTTGGAATCCTGTTCTGACTTCACTTCAACTTCACCTGACACCACTGACAGGAGAATCCTCTCATCCCTGTTAGAACCAGTGTTAAAGAAGCTTCCCTGTCTGACCATCCAGGAGCTACACTGGCAGTCACACTCCCACCACTCCAAACTTTCACTGATGAGGGTGACTCCAGTGACCCCACGGGTACCCCTCTTGATCCCTGCACACCCCACATTCACAGTCAGACAGGGTTTCCTTACCAGCTCAGCCCTGGGTTTCCCATGGCAGAGTCCCAGATGTTTGGATTCTTAAAGCGATTTAATTGTGGTGCAGTAACATAAACTCAAGTTGGTGCATCTGGGGAGGGATCCCCAACAAAGGAATCCCCAGGTTTTGTACCCTCCATGCCTGTGATAGTCTAGGGTCTTCCTGCAGAGCTCCAGGTGTGTCCCAGTGTCCTGTCACSCGGCCAGTGCCACAAGTCCCGTGCCCTTTGCTGTCTGAAGACCCCTTGCCTGAGGCTCCCACCCAGGCACAACCTGCTCTAACTGCAGCTCCCACTGCAGCTGCACACCCAGTACCTGCTCCAAGTGTATTGCTCAACACCAGGAAGAAGAAAAACAATCTGACCTAGGTATCTTCCAAGAGACAGATGGGACAACAAGGGTTTGAGACCACCTGAACCCCAAGACAAGTCTCAAATACTTCTCTGGCTATTTGACTGAATTTGACCAACAGCACCCATTACTATAAAAATACTTTTAAAGCAGGGATGCAAACTTGGAGGTTAGCACAGTCTGCTGCATCTTCATCCAAAGCACAAATTTTATTCATTGTATCAACTTACAGGAGTAATATATCCCAGAATATCTCCTGAGAAATGTCGTTCCTTCACCTTCTTGGAGCAATAACTTTTATGTTCCAGTACAATATCCTTTGCTTTTGGATCCACAACTACCAATCCCCGGTCCTGAACATTTTTATCAGAATGCAATTTCTGTGGAGAGAAGACAGTTATTAGTACCAGCTATATGAAACAGCCACTTTCAATGGCAACAGACTTTAAAAACAACAGCAAAACAAACCACTTCATTAAACTCTGAGCACTCCTTTTAAATGATGCAGAGCACTTTGATTTAGATCTGGAACACACAAGTCCTCAGAAGTGATTTGTCATCATCACTCAACTTATTTTGTTTGGAAGGCAAAAAAGCATATAAACAAAAACCATAACCAAAGACATTATAAAAGTAAAGAACATAATTTATGACAGTTGATGGTGCTCTRTTTTCTAATCAGTGCTCTGTTTTCTAATCAGTGCTTTTTGTCGTGTTACCCCCAAATTAATAAATAGGGGTTAAGAGTTTTTTAAACAAGAATTTGAAGACAGCTTTAAATTGGATATATTTTAGTCTAAGAATGCTGCATTGTGGTTACTCAAGGTCAAGATTTTAAACATCCTTCTTTTAGGGAAGTTGCTTCAACCGACCCAGCAGATAAAAAGAGAACGAGAAGATCGAATAAAATGTGCATGGTGGGTATGCAGAAGCCATCTATTGAGTGCTTGTAAGGAATTTAGGGATATGGCCTGCCTTAACACCTTGTATTACCCTCACGACCTGCAGATGAGATTTGCTTCCTGGAAGATGTTGAGCAAGTAACACAAACAGTGACAGATAATACGTCTGTATATGCATAATGACAGGAAACAATAACATGCTCAGCAAGTGACGAGAGACTTCAGCATGCTGGCTCTGCTTGCTCTGATTATTGTGGGACTCTGAATCATTTCTGCCTGCCAAAGAACTACTGGTTAGAAGGCTCTTCAAACTCTTTCATCAGGATACAGCCTTCCCGTCGGCAAGGCTCCATTCCACCAGTAAATGACCTAGAGCTCTTGGCCCAAGCTACTGTTCCCCACCCTGGTTTCCAAAGGGATTGAAGTGTGTTCCCTGAGGGGACAAAAACTTCCTGCTTCTGCAGCTTGCATAAGGATAAAGCTCCAGAAGTCTACATCATCTGTTTCAAGCAGTGAACCATTTGTGACACACAGAAAAGCTGAAGGAAAGGACAGTTCCAAATTTTATCTGTGAGTATAAGCTCCAGCAGAAATACATTAACACTCTTTCAACAGAGGTAGAGGCCATTTACCAAAGTTCAATTAATTCACTGCACATGTTAGATAAGACAAGAGTTTCAGTTATTTCCTTTACCTTTTCCTCCAGTTTTTTTGTAGCACCTTTCTTTGCATCTGTTTTTGACAGGGTACCTTCAGCTAGCCAGCATATCATGGCAAGAGAAAGTGAAGCACAGAGAAGCCTCATGGTGTTTTTCCCCATGTCAAGTATCTCTTCTTCTTAAATAAGGGTTCAAATCTCTGTGAAGAGAGGAACATAAGTTTCATTCTGTTTTCTTGCCTAAAAAAAGTCAAGAAATTTTCTTATCTTCTCCCATTTAGAATCAGACTTATTAAGGCAGTACTGTTTTAACAGTGCTTTTGCTCTGACAACAAAAGCAGAGCATTGTAAGAGATTACTTCTAGTCTCAAACATCTTTTTTTGTCCCTTGTTTTAACAGCTGTATCACASATGAAATGGGTTGGACCCTTGCAGCTTCCTTTTTAAAGAACCCCCCCTAAAGAAACTGTTTACAGCTGAAACTGAGATAAATGTCTGCTGCACAGAACAATTATTGTACCACCTCACCTTTTCTATAGCAAATTAGAGATAACATTTGTTTCTGCTCCTACCTAGCCTGGTCAGTGTGTCATAAATTAATTAACAGATACAAAGAACTATAGCTATATGCTTACAGCTATGTGCCTTTACTGTAGCAGGTGAGACCTTTGCTTTCAATTCCTTGCCAACTCACTGATACAGAAATTGAAGGAAAAAAGGATGGGTGGGGGGAAATGTCCTTTTTGTCTAGAAGAGTAACTTTGACAGTTTGTCCTAGCTCCACATAAAGCAAATGAGAATTAGTAGACAACAGTTCTGTTGTATGTTCATCTATGACACCTTGTATCTGTAGGAAGATTTAAAAAAAAAAAAAAAATCAGAGTTTGTCTTCCAACCTCACCCCATTTAAAAGTCACACTGGTTTCCCAGCCTAGCTCTCAGTAGTGAATAAGAAGAAAACAGAGAAAAAATATTTGGCATTTGGGGACTCTAGATCTGTATCAAGCTGCTTCCCATAAATATGAGGTCCTGATAGAAAATACATTCTTTCCAATATTCTGAATTTTTGTTGAACTTAAAAAACTATCTTGCTTTCTACATTACCACTCACTTTGAAAACCTACAAGCTCATTTCTACAAATCATATTTACAATACTTGTTCTGCTGGCACTGATAACAAGTGCTGCTCAAAGTTTGAGTACTTTGTTTCTGTACAAAACACCAGGTGAGGGATMCCACAACCGGAGACAGAGACTGAGTACTGTGGCAGAAGGAAGATAAAAGCTTCAATGGAAATGTACTCAATGAAACAGACACAAAATCAACAACCCAACAAACTTACTAGTATCTGGCTGTGTCTGGCTTAGCAGTGAGGTTTTATAAACCAGAGGTATTTATTGTAGGATTTACGGATTCTCAGGAATACATGATTAGGCAACAAAGTAGAAGTGATGGCAGAATTGCTTGAAAAGGCAATGCCAGTATCACCAAAGAACATCAAAAACCTCATGTACAAAATTATTTGAAGATTTTAGTCACATCTATTGTAAACTGCAAAATAAAAGCAGAAAGCCCTCTAATATTTCTTGGATCCAGAGAGTGTGGAAAAAGCTAAATTGCTATACTGCTCGTAATTCACTATTATGAATAATTAAGGTCTTATGCTTCTGCTTTGACTTCAAGGTCACTGGTAACCCCCTTGTTTTCCACATTCTAAAAAATGAGACAAAGCAGGTTGCTTTTGATAGTATCTCCTATCTAGCTTGGCAAGATCTATAAACTATTGCAGAGAGGAACAATTGAGAGCCTGAACAGTCAATACAAGCCTTAACTATTTGGACAGGATATCAATTCTCCCAGAAGCTCGTATACATTGATTTGGAGGTGTTTGATTTCACTTTCAGAAACAATTAGGAATAGCATCCACTTCCCTGAAAAGAAGATAACATCCAACAGCTGAAGAAAAGAAGCTTAAAAAACCATCATTGAACTCTAATTAGACCTCAAAATGTGCTCATTTCCTTGACAGGATCRTATCCATCTGTCAATTATTGTTAAGTCAACATCCACTCCTAGATTTATGGGAAGCACTGAGCCTGTGGCAATTGGTTTCCATTACTGACAGTCCAGTATCAACTCTTGGTTGGGCACTTATTTTAATAGTTTTTTTCTTTAACAACATCAATGAAAATTAAGTAGACAGCATCACCAAAGATGAATTGATCAAACTTTAAATGCTCTTTTATGGAAAATATAAGCATGCATTTTGCAAGCTTTACAAAACTAAAACCTTCTCAAACTTTTCTTACACAAACTCTCTGCCATTTTTAACACTTCTAAAATTAGCTATACTCAGTAGAACTGTCTGAGCTTGGCACTCCTTGTTTATCACTGCAAAATGCAAACAGAACTGAAGACTGCCTCTGTCTGTGTCCTTGTCCAACTGATATTATGGACAATTCAAAGCTTAAAACATCATTTGACAAACTGATTTGAAGCCCAGGTTTCTCTCTCAGCAAGGTCACAAATGTTGCTTAACCCCAGCCTCCATATCAGGTAACATACTTTTTGTCAGCTGTTTTAAATTTATCTTCATTTTTAAAAGCGAGCAAAGCTAGCACAGATTTAGGTTGTCCAAAGTAAGCAAGCAAACTAAATGGGTGGTTTACCATTTACACAACACTGAGTTAATGTTTACAGTTTATTTATAAAGAAGAAACTAGATTCTAACTACATTTGCAGAAGGAGCCTGCATCACTTAGTAAAGGAGGACCAGGGAGCATACTGATGATGCGTTTTCAAATGAAAGCAATAAAAGCTGTCCTGAGGAGTGAAGAGTGAGAACAAATCCGTTTCTAACCCGCGTAAACCTTAAACCCTCCCCTCTTGAAAAGCGCTCCACTTTGACGTTCAGAATTCCCTCCCACCCTCGCCCGAATCCGGAGATACAGAGCTCGCCAGGGAGCCCGCACGCGTACTACGGCACCCGCACCTCAGCCCGGCCCCGCCGCGGCCTCCCCCGAGCTGGGACCCGGCGTGGCAGCCCCAGCCTCCCGCGGCTGCCGCTTCAACCCCACCGCCCCCGGAGCGCGGCCTCCCCGCCGCCCTTTCCCCTCCCCTCCGTGCCTTCCCAGCCCCGGCGGCCCGCGGACAGCACGTACCGCCCGCCGCCGCCGCGGAAGTGCGGGCAGGCGGCAGCGCCCCGCCCCGCCCCGCCGGCTCCGGGCAGCGCCGGGAGGCGCCGGGCTGCGCCAACATGGCGGGGCCGGTCCGGGTGTTGCTGCCTGGCGCTCCGGCCCGGCCCCAGGGACAGAGCCGGCCCTGGGCTCGCCCGGCCCGAGGCGCGGTGCTTTAGGGCTCATCAGTGGCTGAAGAAAGGAAACGCTAATAATGTCGTGATTCTAAATTTACATTAAGAGCTTCCTGGTTTAGCCCAAGCTATAGCAAATTGATACAGCTCCAGCTCTAGCCTGGAGGAGGTTCAGGGGTGACTTTATCGCTCGCTGCAATTGCCCGAAAATAGAGTGTAGCCAGGCTGGGATCAGCCTCTTCGATCAGCCTCTTCTCACAAGCCACCAGCAACCCAAGAGGAAATGKCCTAAAGCTATGCCAGGGGAGGTTCAGGTTGGACATTAGGAGGAATTCCTTCACATAAGGTGATGAGACGTTGCGAGGGGCTGCCCAGGTAGGCGGTGGAAGCACCGTCCCAGGAGGTGTCTAAGAGCCGTGGTCCGGTTGACATAGTGATGTTTGATCACAGGTTGGACTCGATGATCTCCGAGGTCTTTTCAAAACAAATTGTTTCTGTGATTCTGAGAAACAGTGTAGGTAAATGAGGAGCTTGGGCTAAAATGCACACAAGTGACCTGGAAGCAAAATGATTGTATAGCTAAGGCTGCAGAGAGTCTGCAGCAATACTGCAATACTGCTGACTCTTGATGTGCAGAAAATCTCAGAGGGTTTCTAACAGGCTCTAAAATAAAAGATTATGTTTTTAATTGAATTTTTTATTTTCTTCTGTTTTGATCTTCGATGGTTTGTGTTTTTGCATGCAACATGGCTTGAACTACTGCTATTTTTACTGCAGCAGAGGTTTTGGTGTAACCCTGTTATTTCACAGGCTGCTTGCAGGGACTATCAAAATATGCTATCAAAAGATTTGATAAAAAACCAAATGTGTTATATATCACGATGTAGTGGCAGGGCCAGCATATCCTAGCTGTGCACTTCCCAACAGAAGCCTTCCTGTGACCTGCTTTCTGTCTTGCTCACAGTTTGGTGCAACCTAATAGAAGCTGAACTGGAAGGTTGCCTTATTCTGTTGAACTGCCCTCTTCTTTCATTCCTCTTGTGTAATGAACACCTTCATGAGCATTCTTCAGCACTGAAAAGAAAAATGGAAATATTTTTCCTCTGCACAAAAGTCTTGTCAGTGAAGCAGATGTATGGTCTTCTATGCCCAGATCCATCCCAAATATCAGTAAATTTAGAGTTTCATGATAATGATATTATCCTAACTTTGTGTTTTCTAGTGTTGAAAGCAGCACCTCTGATACTCTGGCATAACAGAAGTGCTCTCTATTAAAGGATAATGAATGTTAGATGCCAAGTATTAAAATATGGTTGTGTATGCATGTGGAGCCACCAATTCTGTTTACTCTTCAGTTTTTTGCTTCCAGTAATGGCTGGACTGATCATGAGGAGTAGAAGAAAACAGTAACTGGTGAGACAAATGTGAAGGAAATAACAAAAGGAAAGGAACAATTCCTTTTTTGTCATTCCCACAACTGAATCCTCACCAGCTGAAAACACTCAGAAGAATGGTAATAGTTTTATGAAGGTCAGTGCAATTATTAAAGCCTTTGTACCAAAATGTAATGAAATCCTGAAAAAAAAGTTAAAGTAATTCCCATATAAAATGGGAAGGAGGGGACAAACATTGTGGATTTGTTGGCAAACAAATGTGATGCCAAACATTTTATGTAATAGGAAAATATTTCTTAGTACTATCTCCCCTTCAATGCTGATTTTACAGTCATAAATATCTTAAACAATCATAACATCTTGGGATGGATAGGACCACTTATGTTTGTTTTTAGGCAGTCTGGTGTTTTATAGATGTTAGGCTCAAACCAAAATATTTTACAGAATTACCAACTCGGGGTGTTTGCAAAGGGTTGTGCCTGGTGCAAGCTCTGTGCTGAGTAACAGCTGAGCTCACATGACAATATTTCTTTCAGCCAGGATGCATCTAGAGACCCTTACAGACTCGTTTTCCTCTTACTCCCTATTATTAACATTTCTACCTTGTTCCTACCTAGACATCTGAAATGCACTGCTAAGTTCTAAGTTATGAGGCAGTAAGGACAGACATGCCTACACATTTGTCCTGATTGCACAAGCCTTCATTGAGGCAAAAAGATAGGGAGCCAGGTGAATATAGGGAAAGCCAGTCAAAGGAGGGTGACATAAAATGATCAGGGTACGTGTACTGCATACTGAGCCCCTTCAAATTAAACATTTAGCTGTATAGTTACAGAACTAGAGGCATCCACATGTGTTAACCACTGGGATATTTTCCCAGTTATCAAGAATTTGCAGCTCATGCTTAGCTTGGTGCTGCCACAGCTATTCTGCTGGCAGTATTTAAGCCACCACTGAAAAGGCAGTTGGATACCTGCATGACTTGCAGTTTTGACAGGAATACAGCCAGACAGGATAGATAGACTGAGCCTTCAGGTGTCACTGTGCTCTTAAGAGTAGACATTAGCTCAACATTTTGGCTAGCTCAAAAAAGATTTTTTTTTGTTTTTCTGATCACAGAAAAAGCCTAATTTGATGACATGGGAAGTTTTCATCTCCAAAGGTGCATGGAAATTATTATTAAGCATCAAAATCTATTTGCAAAGCTCTGAAAAGGAGTGTTCTTCATGAAAGCCTACAAATAATCTGAGTTGAATAATAGACTAATTGTGCACGACTGCCTGTAGTTGCACTTGGTCTACAAAATGGATCCAGGGACAAAGGGATGATTGCGTGACTACCACATGCTGTCATCCTGCCTTTCTCAGAGATACTTGCACAATTAAAAAGCACTCATATAACACTGTATCCTGAAAACATCCAGAATAGACCCTTGACAGGTGGCCTAACTGAGGTGTACAGCCACTGTCAGACAGAGGGTATCAAATATCAAATAGATCTTTATGAGAGAAAAATGTGTCACGAAATTAAAGGTACTGGAGCTTGATGAATCTAAACAAGAGGCAAGCTCTAAACAAGGAGAATTAGCCATGGGAGCAAACTATCCAGGGCAATTTGATTGTGTCAGAGCAAGACTGAGTGCCTTTCTGGAAGGTAGCTAAAAGCTAGATATTGGGCTCAGTTCGCTGGGGGTAAAACAAAAACAAACAAAAAAAAATCCCCAAAACCAAACAAACCCAGATGAAATTAAATGGCTTGAAGTATGCTGAAATAAAGGTGAAATGACAGATTGATTTCTAGTAGCCCTAAGCCCCATGATTCTACAAGTCATTATTTTCCACTAAGCATCATGACTGAAGCTCCCAGCATACTTTTGGTTAGGCACTGTAGGCCAGTTTTGAGACCATTGAACCTGTTTTCAGCTGAAGATATTAAATGCTGTCCCACCTCTTTGGCACGTTTAAGACAGTTTAACCTTGAAATGCTTTCAGTCTCGGGAGCACATGCGGTGTGGGACTGTCACTGTGCATGTTTACAGCCATCGGGAGGAGCATGTGGCCCTGGGTTTGCACGCCTGCGTGCCCAGGGAGTCAGGGAGTGGGAATCTCTCCATGAACACAGAGCAACTGCGCCACTCACACAAGCGATGGCAGGCTCGCAGGGGGATGTGCCTAAGGATGGAGCTGCACTCAGCAGCCTCGGGGCTCGTCAGTGCTCACAGGGAATATGCAGGGGACGTGCAGTAGGTGCCGTGCACTCTTTTGGGGTCCCTTCCGACGAGGAGGACCAAGGCACAGACTCCTGCAGTCCACCCTGTGGAAAACGTGTTCTTACGGACTATACCACTGACAGACTGCACCTTGCTGTTCACGTTTGGGAAATAAGATTCCAGATCAAAAGTCTGCTCAAAGCTTAGCGAGGAAGTGAAATTTTCCAGTATCTTGATCTGCCGTCCCTCTCCTTCTCCCTCAGCAGTTACATCCTCTAAGGTGCCTGCGAAGGCCGGTGTTTCACCTTCAAAAATCATCAAACTTCTCGGCCATTGGGGTCACGAGGAGAGGAAGGGATTAGGCTATTCCCGAGCAGGGAGCGTGCAGTGAATTCATCCACGGACCCAGCGGCTGACGCCGCCCTGCCGCCCCTCACCTCGGCCCGGGCCCGTTATCCCTCACGGGCGGTGACTGGAAATCGCGTGGTAGCAGCGGCACGGCCGATCCCCGGGGCCCGGCCTCCAGCCAGCCAGCCCTTCTGGGCCGCAGGGTCGCACGGGGGATGCCCGGAGCCGGGGCACATCCCGAGGGACGGGCAGGGACCGCGCCCGCCGCGGCTGCGGCACCGGGAGGCGCAGAGGGCCGGGCGCACTCCTGACGCTCCCGCCTCCGCACGGCAGGTGGCGCCCGAGCAGCGCCCGCCCGCCGGCTGCGGGGGCGCGGGAGCCCCGGCGGCGCCTGCGCGCTGCGGAGGCGGCGGCGGAGCGGCCTGAAGCAGCCCGCGGGGAAAGCGGGCGGCGGCTGCGGGGGTTCGGCGTGTCGCGTCCCAGGGCGGCCGTGATCGTGCGCCACGATGCCTGCGGTGTCGAAGGGCGATGGCATGCGAGGCCTGGCGGTCTTCATCTCCGATATCCGCAACTGTGAGTGGCGCCGGGGCCGGGGCCTGGGCTGGGCCGCGCTGGCCGTCGCCATGGGCTGGTGCCCCGTGGGGCCGCAGCTTCACCCCTCGATCCCCTCCCCAGTGCTCCCCTCTTCCCCCTGGTCCCCGCAGCGGGCAGTTCGGAGCGCTCCTGTCTCACGAAATGGCGACGCGCTCGGGGGGGCGGCGCGGCGGGGAGGGGGGGCAGCACCAAGCGTTTGCCCGTGGGTTTGTGCGTTTGGGTGGGTGGGTCGGGGTGTTTCCCTCCCCCCCTCGGCACCCTTGTCACCCCCCCCCCTTCGTCCGTGAGTGCCGCGGTGGCCGCCCGGCGGAGGGGGTGCGGGGTGGGTGCCGCTGTTGTTCGCGATGCGCCGGAGCGGTGCCGGGGCGCGGGTGGGTGTGCGGCGGGGCAGGGAGAGGCGTCCCTGGGCTCCTTCCAGATCCCTGAGCGCCTCTCGGTTCATCACGTCACTGATGGGAAACAGGCCTCTGTAGGCGCCTGAGAGCAGGGCCCTCCGTGCGTACGCCTAGGCTCGGYTTAAATTGGCTTTAAGATTCTGCTTTGTCGGAAATCAGCGCTTGGAATCAGCGTGATTAAAAACGGGATGGAGGGGGGTGCGAGTAAATGCCCACCCCCGGAGAGAAGTGGGGGGAGCGTGTCTGTGAATGTGCCCCGGGAGAGGAGGAGTACAAATCTGCTGCTGCTGGGGGAAGGGGTATATGCGGGGGCACACCTCAGTGCTCAGTCTTCCTTTTTGTCCGAGAATTGCACACAATAGTTTAATATTAATCAGAGTTAGAGATCTAAGTGTATGATGTGGCAGGAATTGCCTGGGGAAGGGCTAAGGTCGCTGTGGCTGGTGTGATGAAACAGCTCTATTTTGTCCACCTGTGTGTCTCTGTAGATCACTTGAGGCTATTTTAAAAGCAGAGGAGGAATAGCAGTAAGGTCTTCTCTCTAAAGATATAAATAGATTTAGAGAATTTTTTAGTACAAATGATGTTGTTCTAACTGGGCTTGCATTAGTATTATTTAACCACAGTGGCTTGGAAAACTTCATATTGATGACTTCTAATACAAAAAAGCTGGCAAAGAATTCTGCTGGTAAAATGAGACCATTTAAATACAGTGCCTTTAAAATCAAGTGATTTGGACTTCCAGACATGTGAATGGGGCTTTATATGCAAAATTCAAGGTTGATAATCTTCCTTAAAGCAGAAGCTGTTTGAATGGATTGGTTTTCCTTTTTCAAAACAGAGTTGCAGGTCCTTAGGTTGCTTTAGCCTTCACTCTGGTGTGTATAGAAGATGGCTTACAAAGTCTGTAGTGTAGGAGTTCAAGATTACACAAATGCTCTTGTGCTTTGTCTGGTTGGTCTTGCTATTTGGTGAGCATTTTGCAGTGTTGGTGTTCTGTGCAAGCTATGTGTGTAACATAGTTCCACTTGGAGTCATAGCAGTTAAGACTTGCTGCTGTATCTGCCCAGTACAATTCACAATGATTTTTTTTAATAATTATTTTTATTGATTTAGCTAGAAGCAGTATGACTTCATTCATCAGTGTCTCACGTCTTGCAGTTGGTTAACTTTGTCTACTATTGTTTTCAGTGGAATTCACTCGAAGTAAACACAAGAGATACATTCAGGCTCTAAGGTTTGTCACCTGTGTGCAGGAATAACAAAATTTAACGTTGTAGGGTATAACAGATTAGGTCTTATTTCCCCACAAGGCAGTGTGGGAACAGAGCTGAAGCTCCCTCATTCCAGATGGGACAACAAGCTTCTCATGCTCTAGTTATCTGCAGAAGAGGCAAAGATGTAACTTACTGGTGATACAAATAAAATGTTAACACTTTGATTCTTTAAACAAATAGTGGTATATCTTAAATATTTTGTCTCTGTCCAGGCAGATGTTTGGAAGCTGTAATTACTTGCATATCTTTCTTGGCTTCATAAAAAAAAAAGTATCAGCATCTTCGAAACAGCTGCAGAAGAGCTGGTATTCCCACTAGCAGGTGATGTATGAAGCTTCCAAATAGCTGTGAATGGCATTTGAGCCTTTCCTTTAGTGGAGCTCTGAGTGCTGCCAGCTAGCCATGGGCTAGTGTACTCAGACTAAGATTCACAAAAATACTTCCTGGAGCATCCACAAAAGTACTCTCTGGAGACTCTGGGCTTTGCAGGTACTGCTGTTGGCAAAAGCGCCCTCTTTCCTTTTCAGTGAGGAGCTAGATATTGTCAAGAACAAAAAGTAGCAGCTGGTAAGGTGAACAGCATATTTTGACTAAACAGAGAAAGCAAGTGTTCCTTTCCTGAGAAGGGAGGGAAGCTAGACACCATGTACAGCTCTTGATCTCTATTTCTAGAATTCTTAAAATTGAACTCAATATCTGGTAGTTGTAGTGACATGCAAAGTTCTAGCATTCTTAATTTCAATCCAAATTTTGTTTGACTCTTGTATCTATTTTTAATACTTCCACAAAGGCCTGGCACTTTTAGTTTGCCAATAGCCTTTCCAGATGATGAGTAATTGTGAAACATGGTGTGTGGGGGTATTCTGAAAGATTCTGCACAGATAAGGATTCTACATTATAGATCTTGCTGAAAAATGAAAGTGCAGTTGTTGTGTGCTGACTGTGCTCAGGTGGATGCTCAGCATGTGATACCAAATAATTCAAGAAACCTAAATTTCAGGGGGTGCTTATGTAAATTTTGATTGTCTACCTTTGGAAATGCTTGATCTCCTTATATCAAGGTTTTTTTGGCCATTTGTATCTACAATGTCTGCAGCACTAAATAATGCAGGATTCTCTTACAGGTTGGATATATTACTGATTTGGGAGTGATGCCTGCTTTGCCTATCTTTACACCCGTCTGTTACAGGCTGCACATAAGTCTCACTTGATAGCAGTTTTCAGTGTTTACAACTGTAGCTGATTGTGAAAAAGCAGCTAGCATTACCAGCTTGTCTTTAATACTTAAAAGCTTAGTTGTCACTTCTGTCTTGTTTAGACATAATTTTGGCGTGTTTGGTTTATCTATTAAACTTCTTGATTTTTTGTCCTAAATCCTTCTATGTCAGATGTAATTTTTAAAGCAGACTGTTTTAAAGTACACTGATTTCTCAAAACTCTGTGAGGTTTTTCGTTAAAAACAGTTGGCATACTACTTGTACAGCAATTGTAAAATATTCCAAGGCTGAGAGAGGCTTCTTAGCACTTGGACTTTGCTCTAGTCTCTGTGAAGCTGTCATATTGAGTGTCTTCTTTCAAAATGAAGTGTTCTTTATTCATATAAAGATCAAGTGAATTTTCAAAATATGATAATGCAAGAAAATGCATTATCCTTGAGTTCCTTATAGCTCTCCAGAATTTTGTTTCAGGGCAGCTTCTTATTGTAGGTTCTGCATTTTGCATATGGATGTCCTAGTGCAGATGGCAAATAAAAATCTTTTTTAGAAAATAGCCCTTTTAGATGTCTGTCAGTTTGCCAGTAGATGTATGGACTTTTCTAGAGACTTGCTCATTTTGTAACATATATGAATTACTGCAGTAAGTAGGTTTTTAACTTATCTTTCGTAGATGCCAGAGAAGAGACAAGAAAATTACAGGCTGAAAGCCAAACTGCAGTACTTGATTAGGATAGCCCAGTTAATTAGTTGGTGTGACTGAGAAAATAGTTATGTGTGTCTGTGCTGTATAAAAGATTGTGGTGGAATGAAGTTGAAAGCTCTGAACCCTGTGGTTCCAAACTTAGGAGTTCAGGTCAGGAGGAGTCCTTCTCACTGCATGGATTATGTGCCTCATGAACTAAAACCTCACAAGATCTGCATGTGTTATAAGCGTATGGACTCCTGCAAGAAACATTTATTCTTAAATAGTATGTTAAGTCATTTCTTGTGTATGTACTGCAGAGCTGCTGAACCAATTTGGCTTGTGCAAGATGGTGCTTTATAAACTCTCCACTGTCTTAGCTGACAGATACATTATCAGGAGTCTGTTTTCTTTTTTATTTTTTTTTTGAGTACAGCTTTATGCTTATTTGTCACTCAGCCTATTCTGCTGCAGCAACAGTGCTGTCTACTATTCACCCAGGAAAGCTTGCTTTTCTCCTTTCATTTGCAGGCTGTAATGTAGAAATAGTTTCTATCACAGAATTAAGTGTATTACTGTTAACCCCCTGCTCCAGCAAAATTGGGAAGCCAGTTCCTCTTAGGATGAAATGTGTCTACACAGAGGCAAAAGCTGCTTTTGTCACAGGTTTGGAGGACAAGACAGTTCTTCATTTCCCTTGCTAGGTAATTGTCTCACCTTTTCAGTTTTGCCCCAGAGGTTGGGACAGACTGAGGAAGGATTCCTTAGTTCTCCAAATGTTTCTTTGTGTGTTTTCTTCTGAGTTGCTGTTTCTTTTTCCTCAGACTGTATTTTTTCCTCAAATAAAATCCAGCAAATACAATAAACAAAGGTCTGTGTCTTCTCATAGAGCTTAATGCATTAAATTTTCATTGTACTGGACAAAGGACAGTGTCCAGAAGCTGAACCTCCCAAAATGTGTCTTTAGTTCGCTGCATTGGGACTGATGTATCAGGTTGCAGATCAGCAAGTGCAGATTGAAAAAGATGGTTCATCAAATTCATCATATGATGATCACCTGTTTGAATGGATGGTAGGTTATGAAGTGCATTGCAGGTGTCAGTGGGAGGGGCATGTACATGGATGAAATGACTACATGAGTATGTTTAGAGTTATTTTTTCTTTGTAAGAACAGCCACTCAGTGAAACCAACTTCACATTGAGTGAGCTGATCATGTACAACTTGGTTGAGTTACCTGTAAGTAATTATTATGTGAGTAATAAGCTTTCACTGTAGGCTAAAGCTACTGCATTTCTCCTCTGCGGTGTGGGTTCTTGTTTGCATTGCTAAAGTGTAGTGCTGAAGTAGGACTTGAAATACTTCTCTAGACAGTCAAAGACTTTTTTTACAGGTGTTTTTAGATTACTTCCCTTTTTGAAGGAATGGGAAGGCAAGGCATCTTGGTTTGCTTTCCTACTGCTCCTGCAAGGCTGTGGCAGCACATCTCATATGGTCAGTTTCTGGCCTGAAAAAACAGCCCTAAGAACCTGCTGCTTAGAGCTATAATAAGCACTAAGTCTTGCATCATTTGCTACTATTTGCAGGAGAGTGATTTAAGGAAAACACAATTAGCATAAGATTAGTCTGAGGAGGATCTCTAAAACAAAACTGCTGTTCTTCCCATGGCTTCTCTGTCTTGGCTTGCTCCTGGTCATTTCAAACAGCTCTGAGGGGCTGGGCTTTTTTTGTAGCCTTTTTGGTTTGGTTTTTTTTACGCTGATTGAATTTGTGCATGTTTGGCTTAGGGGAGAGTAATGGAAGAGAGATAGTAAAGAGCTAGAATCTCTCATGTGACATCCAGCCTCTCCATTAGATACCCTGGTTTGCTTAATTTGAAATCCTTTGAATAAAGACTGTCTGTCAGGACTGATAAGTGGAAGTTAAGGACTATTGCAGAGACTATTACATATCTGCATTAATTAATGAGCTCAAAAGAATTTTAAGGTCCCTGAAACAGTAGCTTAGAAGTGATAGCTAAACTAGGATAGGCCTCAAACTATTGTTCTATATGAACTAAGGTAGAAGAGATTCCACAGTGACTTCTAAGTCAGTGCAAATACTACTTTATCTTCTTGAAGGGAGTGTAAGGGAGTGTAGCTCTACAGTGTGAAAAGACTGGTCAAGGAAATAACTACTTAGATGCTGTTCATCAAGGAAGTAGGAAGAGCTGCTTTATGTGAAAGCCTAACCCTGCACTTAATGTTTGCATAGCTTCTTAAAGCTTCTGTTTTGATAGCAGTCAATGTTATTTTACCACCAGAACTGCCAGATAGATGTTCGGTATGTCACAGAGTCACTTTGGGTACACTTTGAGTTATTTTGGGGAAAGATCTGGTCTTAAGCTAGATGCTATAATGTGGTTACTTACAAATTTTCTCTTAACTTGTGGTGTTTAGTTAGAGAAAAAATAGCCATGGTAAGCATCTAAAATCATTAATTGTTGCCATTTGTTACATCTGGATTGGAAGGCTGCATTTGTGCTCTTATTTCTCTCTTATGAGGACAAGGAGTTAATGGATTAGTGGATTACAGTAAAGCCTGTGACTCCCTGCTGTTTCCTGAGAAGTGTTGCTACAGGGGCAAATCTCTAGTGGTATAGTGGAGGAAGGAGTCAGTTCTGTGGATAGTAGTTCACTTACTGTGCAGAATATTAGAAAACGTACTCTACAAAATTCTTAAATATCAGAGGTCACTGCCTCTGTCTTTAGGTATCTAATCACAGCAGGATGTCCCAAGACACAACACTACTAAACTGCCTTTGTGCCATTCATGATCTTCAACATGACAGACAGGCACTTCTTCCTTTTGATCAAACAGATCTTGTAGAAGGACAGCATGCACTCCTGTTTTTGTTCATAACAGGATGTTAGCACATCAGTAAACAGAAAGCTTCTTGTTCTGCAGCCTTGAACAGGTTGATTTGTGAACAAAAGTGAAGCCATACTGACATTTTTTAAAGGTGTTCAGTATTATACTATAGTCTCTTTGGGTTAGTTGTGCAGTGAGTTTGTAAACAATAGCACCAACGGGCTCCTTCAGAGTAGTCAGGTGGAGCTGGAGCTTGCAGCTCTATTGTAGCACCCTTGATAGTTAACCAAATGAAGGAATTTATGTAGACAGACTGACAGTGTGAGGATGGGCAAAGAGACCACTCTAATGTATTGCTATGCCACCTGTCTGCCTTTCTTTTGCCCTCTTCCCTGCTGTGCTAAAGAGCCAGCTGGGAGATTAGGGAGAGCTGGAGGATGGATTTGGTGTTTTACTTCACGAAGATCATGATCTGCATAGCAAATGGCTAATCTATCCTCTAGAGCTGTAACATGAGTATCTGTCCTGCTGGCAGGTAAAGTACTGGTTTAATTTACTGATATGAGGAAGTATTATAAGTACTATAAGAGCTCTTTCACAAAGGCAAGAATGGAGGCACTGATTACCTTTACATGCATATTTTCCTCTGTCTCTACCATTTTTACAGTAGAGATACTAGTATTTGTTTTGATTTTCCTTGTCTTTCAACCAGTTTCTTTCTCTGTTCCCTGACAGCAGGGTTCAAGAATGTAGTGTAGTCTTTGCATCATGCTTGCAGGCTGTTTTAGCAATAGAAAAGGCGATGGGTTTGATTGCTTTATGCCAACAAACAGGTGTTTAGACAGTGAATGGGTGAACTTACTCTATACCTGGCCATGTCTTCTGCTGGCACCATCACTTGTGACAAAGCTGGCACGACAGCTTTGGATAAACCCATCCTTCTTTCGACTGTTTGGCTCCAAAAGTGACCTGCAGCAATACAAGATAGTAGCAGGAATGTGTATGCCAGGGTGAGAGCAGTGTTTAGGAACTATCTGAAGCTGTCTCTTAGGAAGCATAGCCTTGAATCAAACTGACTCTCAAACTATCAGTGTTTTGTTGAAAGGAACCTGGGTAGCATTTTGGGTGTCCTGTCTCTCCCACTGTAGTGGCAAATCAGCTTGGATGCTCGTAATGTAGAGGCTAAGGAAAACATAACCAGAAACATTCTTATGTTTGGAAAACAACGAGTCACAGCTCTCAGAGAAGATGTCTAACATCACCTTTAAAACTGAGAATTTATCTTTTGTGTAAGAACTGTGTTCTTCCCAAGTAAGTGTTCCTAGCCATTAAGGAATTCAGAGAAGCTCCTGCTCTTAACCTTGGTAGTATTTGTATTTTCTTTCCTAAACAGAAAAGTAGACTTGTCCTCTCTCTTCAAGACTTGCTTGATAATTGAATGTGAACAGAGTTCATGTTGGATTAGACCTATGACAGTGCCACAAAAAGTCACACTACTACTGGCCTTCAAGAAGCATGACAGAATTATGGCATGCTTTTTCCTTGTGCTAACAGAGCCTCCTATCCTCTGCTTTATAGCTCATGCTAGCAGTGGTGCATCTGTAATCACAAATTGCCAGATGACCAGAGGGCAGGTGAGGCTAAGAGGTAACACAGTGTAGCAGTTCTCACCTGTAAATAAATTCAAAATGAATTATTGCCTGGTCTTACTTACACTGACTGCTGGCCTTAAGCAGATTGGAGCCAGATGAGCACTGGGAACACCTAAACTTTTGTGATGTAATTTATTTGTTGCTTTAAATGTTGACAGTATGCCTGTATTGCAAGGCCTTGCTTGCAGAAACTTACTCTGCTCAGTATTTGTGTAACCGCTGATAGAAAAAATGCTTCTCTGTTCCTTTGGGAAATAAATGTGTAGGCTTGGTCAGAAATATATCAAGTGGTTTGTGTGAAAGTTAAGAACAAGTAGCAGTTCTAGCACAGCTGGGTTGTGTGCCTCAAACTTGCCTTGAATAGTCTGCAGTTAGTATAGCAACAGGCTAATCCTGATGGAGCAGGTCAGTGTCTGAGTGAGCCAAAGCAACCCACTAATTCTAACCTTGAAGCACGCACTTAACCTTGCAGTGCTGCTCCAGGTTACTATTAAGATGTCAGGTGTTCTTTTCGAATGAATGGACTCAACAGACCCCTTTCCTATAACCTCTGCCTTCTCATTCTTTAGGTTGTAATGCAGAGCTCCGGCAGTGGAATGGAGGTGTATTTATGCAGTACTGAAGAGCTGACTGTAGCCTGGATTACTGGGAAATACAAGAATAGTAATTGGCTCTTTGATGAGCTGCATGACTTAGGATGTTCTCTACTCTGTCTTTGTTAAACAAGATGATAATTAAAGATAATACTGCTCTGCAGACTAAATTTACCTTGTCTAAGGAAGGCAGTAGGCAGCATGATGGAGTCTGAAGCCTGACAAACTGCCAAATATGAAATAATCCCCCATAAGCACCTTGGACTGTTGTGGCTGGGTACCTGTGTGCTCAGTACTCCTCTTGGACAAGATGAGCAGCACTCATACACTAGGGCTGTAAGGCTACAAACACTGCATGACTTTGCAGTAAAACAGCAACCCAAAGCTTACTGACCTGCACTCACCTCTTTTTATAACTTATTACAGATATTTAATGGTAGTTTGTTAAAATGGTGAACGTCTGAATAAGTGAAAGTTAGGATACAGCCTGAACTCATATGGAACATAATCTTCTTGTGCTCTGGCTTAACTACTGTCCTACCCAGCAGTCTGTATACATGACATGACCTTTATTAAAGACTCTCCAAGCTGAATGGTGTGGTGTACACCAACAGAACATTTTGTTGGTGTACAGCTCTGATAATTTCATGAGACTGGGAGCTGTGTAACAGCCTGAAAGTGTTCAGAGCTGTGTAACAGCCTGAAAGTGTTCAGAGCAATTGCCTTTGTTAGCTCTGAAACAGTCTCTATTCTTGCAGCACAGCACTTCTTCAGCTATCATCAACTTCCTTTTTACTGTCCTAAAGACTACTTGAGTGTTTCTAGTCATGGTAAAAATAAAATATGCATATAGAAATTATGCAGTGAGTGTTGGCAAGTCAGAGTAATGTGATGAAAACTTTGCAGTTAATCAAACACATTTTAAGAGTGCCCTCCTTTCCACACTTAGTGGGACAGAAGATCTAGCTAGAAATAAGTCCTTGGTTTATGATACTACTTTTTTCTTTTTTTTTTTTTTTGTCCTTTACAATGGAAGCTGCTTTCTTCTGTGAGGTTTTGTTTTGCTTTGTCATCCTCTAAGATAAGCAGTTAATCATGTTTGAATAAGGTTACCATACAATATAACTGCTGGAGTTGAGGGAATTTGGGGTTAGATACTTCAGCCTTAACTTGTGAGCTGTCCTCAGCATTATGTGATTGCCCTCAATGACATTTAACACTTGGTGCGCTGATGCTGTTCTTTAAAACTACAATTGCAGGCTTGCATAGACTGTAATTAGTAATGAAGCGAAAACTTAATTGTTCAATGTGATCTTCAGGATATGGCATTAAACTTTTTATCACCTGCTAATTGCTATGCTGATTATGTTTGGTCACAGTCTGGATGAGATCATGTACTGCCTTCAAAACAGAGCAGCCTGAAGGAATTATTCAAAAAAATGCTAAGCAAGATTTAAAATTTGAGAGAATAGACCTTCAGATGTGACTCTGGGTGTCCCTGTCATCTCGTTGCTACAGCTGTGTGCATGGGGGTGGGATTTCCACGTTGGTGTTGCTGAGCCTGCAGACTGTTTCTACCAAAGGTGCTGACTTCAYAAATTCCTGAAGTATTTTAGTCAGGCTTTGCTTAATGCTCTGTTGCTTGCTTAGAACACAAAGAACCCAATTTCTAGCAGTAACTGGTAATCTGTGAGTGTAGCAGGTAAATAATGCTGTTTGAAAGGTTTGCCAGGAGATTTTCGTGGTTTTAAAAAAGTAAAAGATGGCCTTGGTTTCATCTTGGGATAAGAAAAGCTAGCTGATATGTATTACTGTTTCCCTTTCCTCATCCCATTTTTACCATTTAAAAATTGTGATTATTACCACACTTGCTGAGGTTAGAGAAACAATTGCTAATAATTCAAAGGAAATACTGCAATTCACTTTCCTTACAAACGTAAGTTAAAGATACAGAGCAAAGACCTAATTTCTAAATTTAAATAACTTAACATCCTACTCAGGTTAGCAGTCCCAGACTGAGGTCTATATTCTGTGCCCTGTTAATGTAAATGAAGTACAAAATCTCCACACTCTGTGGTTATGTCTTAATGTATGGCTGAAAATAAGGTAAGTGTTTTGAAATCTTTAAAAAGAAATAGCTTACAAAATTGGAGTGTTGTCTTTTTGCATAAACATTTGCACCCTTTTGGAGTATGTTACTGTGGCCCTGTTCTCAGAGGGTAGACCCTGGGGAAAACGACTTGCTTCAGTCTAGTAATGAACTCTTAATGCTGGCAAGTGCCCTAGGAGCAAACACTTGAGTGTCTCTGCTGTGTGCACAGAACAAATAATCCAAGTAAGACAAATCTAAAATCCATAAAGGAAGACACTTCAGGTCTTAGATTGTACGCCTTGCTGCTCATTTACACACTATTTAGTGTTCCTACTTTAAAACCAGCTTTCTTTAGGTTGACAAGTTAAATTAGAACAAAACTAATTATGTGTTGCATGATATATTAGTGAAAACTGGTTAAACTTTGTGATTCCAACAGATGCATCTTTATAAACTGAGGGAGCTGCACTGTGTTCTCTACCTTTGTCATTCTAGAAGTCAGTTGGAATTTCTAGGTCAAATTAAAACTGTGGACAGTTATCTTCTGCTTTATCTGGAAATCAGGGTGCACACAGATAGCAGCTACAATTTGTTTCAGAGCAGGTATTGTAAATTATTGAGCTCTGAGGTTGAGAGCTGTTTTTTGCCCTGTGGAGTGCCTGCCAAGGTACCCTGCACTTCAGTCTTTTGAGCAGCAGCCCTTACAAAACGCTGCTGTAGAATGGAAAAATTCCATTTGAAGCGAATATATGGGGTCTGTAGGTATTTTATTAAAAGGACAAGGCAAACTGAACTAGTTTATTTTTATTCTGGGCCTAACATTTCTGTTTGTACAGTGTGCTATGACTGCTCTCTGTCTGTTCCCTTGTTACCGTTGTTAGAGGCAGATAATACAAACTCATTCCCTGCATCTTATATGAGAGTTGGTTTCAGAAGTGCTTAACTTCAGTTTATTTTTTTGAGTCTTAAGTCAAGAAATTACAAAATCCAGATTCATTTGTACTTGGCAAGGGATTCCCTTATGCTTTGCTCTGAAACTAAGGCACTTGTTCCCTTGAGTTACTCAGTCATCTCTCATAGGGCCTTCTGTAACATCCTCAAAGGAAATGTACAAGGAGGATTAACAGTCATAGGGTGACACAGGCTTCTGGACATGCAAATGTAGTGGGATATTTAAATACTGGGAGATGTTTCTGTTGAAGAAAGGGGTGAGATTGGAGGTGCTTTAGGATGCTAGTCATGATCTAATATTCAAGCCTTGTCATATCCCCTACTTGCACATGGCTGTAGCTGTGATCCCAGTGGTTTGGGGAAATGAGAGGTGTGAATGCAGGGCATGTGATCCCCATGACTCGTGAGGCTGGACCATTTTGAACCAGGGCTAGGAGACTTTTACTCATAAGCTTGTAGCAAATACATGTGAGGAAGGGGAAAGAAGCTGTCATCTTCTGCTGCTAGTTGATGTTTGGAACACTTGGAACTGCTTGAAACTTCTGGAAAATGGACAAAAGTTTTAGACTTGCTGAAAGTTTGAGTAGGCACAGGTCTGAATTAACAACAGAACTAAATGGCTGGTTTTGCATTGCTGAAATGTGCTTCATTTGCTTCCTTCAAATGACAGGCAGCTGATCAATGCCTAAGCACCCTTCTGTGCTTCTTCTCATGGAGGAGACAATGGACTCAGATATCTGTAGAATTTCAGTCACCAAAAACTGAAATGCTAAAGAGTAATAAGTTGTTTTGGTTTAGACAATGCAAACATTACTTGAGTAAGTTTGCATTACCAGAATATAAACTGCAGCTGTTTCTCTATGTAACTTGAATTGGTCCTAGAAATCCCAATACCTATTCTTGGAATCAAAAGTTGATATGAAATACTGATGGTGCTGAGAAGCATATGATTGCCAAGTCATCTAATAAAGTGTGAATTTTAAATATTTCTGGCTTTCAAATGACGTTCATGAGGTGCATTGAAAGTCTGAACTTGTATCCTAACTGTGTGAGGTCTTGAGTCTTTGGACTCCTTGTGAGTTTACTGCATTTCCTCTTCAATCTGTTAAGAATGTTTTTAAAGCTGTTGAACTGAAGGACTGTTCAACAGAAAAACAATAAATTGGCTTGTCCTTAAGGTGAGGAATAACATGAGCTGCTTGTTTGCAAGAGTGGGCTTAGGAGACTCACTCCTTCAAAGCATTGTCAATTTAGTAATCACATAGGAAGTGAAATTCACTTTTCTCTGGGCAGTTTCAGGAACAGAAAAACTGGAGCATTTGTGAAAGTCAGTAGCAGTGGCATCTGAGGTTACATGCAAGTGACACTGTCTAAAGTCTGCAAAGCTTCTTGAAACAGGGACATCCTTAGCGCTTCTCAAATTCCCATATAAAGCGATGCTTAAGTTACTTCTGTTTGTCTTTAGTTCCAGTGATGGACATGGAGAATAATAAATCCTCCTGACGTTTGTATGTTTGCAAATGTATGTTTCTGTTTGGGTGAAAAGATGCTTGGGGCAGCAGAGGGATGTCCAAAGCACTGTGTCCTGATAAGCCTTCTTTTCATTTCAGGTAAAAGTAAAGAGGCGGAGATAAAGAGGATAAATAAAGAACTGGCAAACATTCGGTCAAAGTTTAAAGGTGAGTGACATACTACACTATATGTATTTGTATATGACATTCTTCTATGGAGTTTGGTGTTTACATGCTTGGACTTCTTTTGTCAACTGCTGACTCAAGCAAAATGCTACAGCAGTCTGTTAAAATAAGTGTTGAAGTTGTTCTCCTCAGTCTGTTAAAATAAGTGTTGAAGTTGTTCTCCTAACTACAGAACCCTCTGACAGTCCTGAGATTCTTGGTTATAACAGAAGCAAACTTCCTCCTCTATCAAAGAATTCAGCTACTGGTCACTAAGTATTTCTAATACTTGGCCTCCTAACCATGTGACTACTCAGCCTGTTTGCTTCCAGAAGGTTGAGGCTGTGAATAGTTTGAAGGAACATAGGTGGATGTGATTATTTCCAGTAAAACAGCATCTGTTTAAACTTCTCTTCCTTCCACCTCTTCAGTGCTGAGCCCTTTATGGAAATAATGGGTTAGACTGTCTTCTAGCAGAGTTTAGATTAAAATGGGTAGTTGCTGAAGCTATACATCTTGTCCACAAGCAATAGCAGTACAAACTGTTAATATGAAACAAAGGCTATGCAGTAACTAATTCTGGCATTTAACTTCTAAAAAACACAAGGTAAAACTCTTGCTGTTAGCTGTATTCAAGGTGTGTATGTGGTTTCAAAATTTAAAGATGAGGGGTAGTTGGGATGTTTTTAAGTGGAGTTATAACAGTAGTGGCTGTGGCAAGGTCTGTTTAAATAGGTATGGGGCAGTGTGTGTAGTGAGATAAGGCATTGCAATGTGGAGATCATATGTGTGCCTTCACAATCTGCTGAATTTGTGGTAAATTCATTTACCTTAATTGGCTATCATGGCTTAGACTAGCATATCTGTTTGGAATGCTCAATGCATTAACAAATAACTTTCCTGAACTTTGTATGATCTGTGGCTGCATTTTAAGTGGTGTGTCTCTTAAAGGTGTATGAAGACCTTTAGAAACCTGAGTGTCATCAGCAGCTTAGAAGGAAAAAGTTAACCACAGTGCAAGACACAAGAAATTCTTCTAAATGAGAAGCCATCACATGCCTCTGTGTTTACATTTTTATCTTAGAAAAATAGGTAAAAGTACCTGCACAGTTAATTCTTCCCTTGCTTATGTTGCTTACTTATGAAGCAGCAGAGAAATTATCATAGGAATTTCTGACTGTGTAGAACCATGAATCAAGTGGTGATCAGAGAACAGAGGTGCTTTCACCAAAATAGTGTCATAACTTTAGCCTGCCTACCTTGTGTAGCATCCTTTAAGCACTATTTAAGTAGTTTTCAGTAAGGTCAGTATATACTTATTCAGTAGCTGGAGTGGAAGATGGCTAAACCTTCTTGTAGCTGATCTTCGTTATGGTTTATTACTAAATCTGTATGGATTTTGAGTGGAAAACTTTAATTACCTGGAGACAATAACTTGATGAAGCCTGAACAAAAACATAGATGTCACACTTTGGAAAAAGTTGTGTTTAGACAACTTGCTGTGTAACTGCTTGAGGCCTTGAGAATGTGAGGAGCT
Source organism: Alauda arvensis (assembly GCA_902810485.1). Taxonomy (NCBI): domain Eukaryota; kingdom Metazoa; phylum Chordata; class Aves; order Passeriformes; family Alaudidae; genus Alauda; species Alauda arvensis. The sequence continues at coordinate 3,369,872 of CADDXX010000035.1, forward strand.
GATAGCTGTGTTATCTTCCTACTGCAGGAGTCCACACAATGCTGTGTGGTTTTTCTTTGCAGAAGGGCTCTATAAAAATTAGGAGACCTTTATATGCATTTTATTCTTGGTTTAAGTGGAGATTTCTCAGTTTATCCCAGTTTCTTTTCATGTAGCTGTGACCTTAAAGTGTTTTTAAATGGTTTGGATTAAGACAAATGTATGATTGTGAATTTAAGATGAAGTCCCTTCCTGGATAACTGTGGTGAATACTGGTGCCTTGAGTTACTGGCTCTACCTGGCCAAAGATGCAGCTTTTGGACTGGCTTCATGGCTGTAATCAGGGAAAAGTCCTAGAAACAGGACCTCTTGACAGAGAAATTCTTGCTTGGCACTCGTGTAGGAGTCTGGTCTGCCTCTGGGCCTTTGTATGCTTCAGCACACGCTGTTGTAGTGTCTGCATTCTTACTCTGTTGCAGACAGAGCCTCAATATTTCTACTTTTGTTCTAGTGTGCAGAAGCTGTCAAACCTGATACCTGCCTTACATTTGGGTAACTTTGTATTTAAAATTCCCTTGTATTTAACAGTCTGGGATAAGGCTTCACATCTCTGGACAAGCAGTGCTTTCCTTGAACTGATGGAACTTGTGCTGTGGCTTTGGGTTCTGATCCAGCTTTTGTGCACCAAGCTCAGCAGGAATTTAGAATCTCTGTATTTAAGGTGACTCTGTTTCTTGTCTAAGCATGAGGAAGCTCCATTGCTGAGGTCACTGTGTCCTTGACAGTTGCTTTAAATTCTTCTGCATTAACTGAGATAAGAAGAATGCAGTAAGAGAAACTACCACCAGTGTGATAAAGGGGAAGTTGTAGGAGTAAAGCAGAGATGCTAATTCCTTTTGTTTTACATGTTCAGACTGTAAGCTTATTTTGCTCCCATGCTTGAATCAAACTGGAAGTCTCAGTGTCAGAGCAGTAACTGCTTTGGGAATGAAAAAATACCTGGTTTATTAAATTGTTGTATCACTTTGATCACTCAAACCAGAATTTGTGTATTCATGAAGCTGCCCACAAATCTACAAGCTGTTTCTGTGAAACTTTGTTCTCTGCTTGATTCAGACTGTTTCTTTTTTTCCTGCTCTGGCATTAGTTTTGTTCTGATTGCTTAGGAGGGTTTGTGTTACAAGAGTGGCTGCTGGATTTCAGACATGCTTGTGTATCTTCTTTTTGGCTCGTGCAGAAGTGCCCCAATGTCAGTTGTTAATTGTTGCTTTTTTTCCTTTTTTTTTTTTTTTTTTTTTTTTTTTTTTTTTCTTCTCTGACTTGTTTTTCCATGTTTGAGCAAATCTTCTCTATTTTCCCAAAATGCACGGTAACCCTTTGGAAGAAGCTGAGATAAGGCTCTAAATACCTGTTTTAAATTGAAACTGTGTAACAGGAAGTTCAGTAAATGCTTTCCTGCAGGCTGTGAAAGCATAGGCTTAATATATTTAAGATGGATCTGCTCAGTCACACTGTCTTCTGATCACCTGTGAAGACAGTCACACAGTAAAATCATAAATTTTTGGAAGTAAAATCAGGCTTCAAATATGACCCGAGTTGTAGGGCTGATCTTTGTTCTGGTTCTAGTAGTATGGTAATTAATACTAGTTTATGGATTTGTATGGGTTGTTTGGCACAAATATTTGGTGTTTGATGTAGAGAGCTTGGGCTGTCACTCCTGAAGAAATACAGATCTTGTCTCAAAGTGTAGCTACATTCATAAAAATCAAACTGAGTTTTCTTAGCCTCTAAGCTAGTAGTGGCCTTCTGATACAGTATATCCCTGGATTGCTGCCAACTCCATGAACAGAGGTCAGTGCAGGAAGGAAGCAAAGAAACAGTGTTGTTCATTCTGTTTTGCAAAAGCTATTACTGTGGCTTTAAAAGCTCAGATTTTAAGGTAGCAATCAGCCATGTGAGAGCTAGTGAGATGAGACTTGTCAGGCTTCCCTGTCTACCCCCAGTGAACATCCCAAGGACTAAACTGCTCTCCTGACCCCTCTGGCTGGTAGCAGGCTCAGCAGTGCAGCTCACTGGCTTTGAGTTACACTGAGTTAGATTAAAAAGCAGGTGCTGTTTACTAACTTATGTTCCAAACTAGAGCTGGAAGCTGCTGCCTGAGAACCAAAGGGTCTTAACAATACTTTCTTGCCTTATTTCTTTCTTTTCTGAGGGCTGTGTGAAATGAGCAATAAAAACCAAAACTTCCGTGTTGAAATGCTAGGGAGGTGATGCACAGAAATTTGGAAGTAGTAATTATTTCTTAATAGTACTCATTGTTAATTAGCTGTGAATAATTTCTTTCTTGGCAAAATAGCTAATAACTTTTTCAGGGAAAGCAAGTAGCCTTTGAAATGGCCACTGTGCTCAAAACCTGCTGACATGTATTGTGAATCCTTCCTGTTTCTGCTGACTTGATTTGCAGCACTTGCAAATGTTCCCGAAAGCATTTGAAAATGAGCTGAGTTAAAAGAAATGATTGTGTATTGCAATAAAGATAACAGAACATGTGACATTTCCTTCTGCTCTTGTTCGGATGTTTGCTTGGGACTGGGGGAAGCTGTGCTATTTTGGCACATACTTAAGCAATGAGACCTGTTGTTAATGTTTAAAACAGAACCTTCAGAACTCTCTGTAAATGTGACATGGAAGGGAGAGGAATAGTTAAAATTTCAGTAAGAATCCGAATCACAGACTTCTTCAAAACACAGCTGGAGTTGGACAACTATTGTGAGACCTTTGACTGAAGTGCTCTTTTTTCAAATTGCTCAGATAATTAAATAATAAAAATTTCAAAACCCCCCAATAGTCTGTTATTGCTGGGAACTAATAAGGTGTTGAGGAAGAGCTGTAAGTAACTCTAACTTAGCCTAGTTTATAAGCTTGCCTGAGAACTGTCTCACTGCCTTCAGTTCTGCATACAAGGAACAGGAGCTTTTGAAAGCAGTCAGTGTAGCATTTTTTCTGTCTTTGGAAAAGGTGTTTCAGGTACTGATTTTACAATATTTTTCTTTGATACCACATGGTGGAGAAAGAAGCTGCTTGTTAGAAGGATGGTGATACATTTTGTGCTTTACTGCATGGCGTAGCTTCTATCAAAAATTCTTCAAATACCCTGAGGTCCAAAGACCTTGCTAATCTGAGCTCTTAAAATACTGGTATCTTGGAAGGATGCAATGTTTTAAATAGCTGGGTCCTAAACCTAAAAAGGAATTGCCAAGCTCTGACAAATAGTTTGTTGTGAAACTTGATGTGATTCAAAGTATACATATTTTCATCCACTTACGTTCTTTGGGTTGCAGCATTCTGTACTCCCTCTTCCCCTCTGGTATCACAGAGTCAACACCATCATTTGAGAATATAAGAGATTAGATTTAATACTTCTAACTTTTGTATATTGGTGATGGATTGAATGCTCCTAACAGGCAGCTGCAGTTCAGCCTCTTGGCCTGCTGGGACTTGGGTCTTGGAGACTGGTTGGGGGGTCTTCACTTGGGGTAAAGTTCATGTGAAAGCTACTTTCTGATGTCTTCTGGTGTATCTCTGCATCTCAGAAAAGCAACTAATGATATTTACGCTATCTAATACCATAGTAAGTCCTCAATTATGTAGAGCTTGGCCACTAGAGTTAGATTGACTAAAATGGATTCAGCTTATTTAGTGCTCCCTTCTGTGAATCATAATAATATCTGTTAATGGTATTGAGCATCACCATTCCCTTCATCAGTCCCCTAGAACAGCTGGCCTGTCAGGAGTTGGAATGGTTTTTGTTGCTACAAAACCCATTACATTACATTGTAATGTAAAGCCCCCCTGGTTTATTCACTGATTTTTTTTTCTTTTCCTTCTGGATTTCATGTTGATGACCAAGTCAAGTCAAATCTTAAGAGTTTGTAGAAACTCTTCCTAAGCAGCTGAAAAATACTGGAAAACTAAAGCTATCACTGCCTTTTCCTGTGTTTTGTTTCTGGTATTTTTTCCTTGCCTCTCCTAAGGAAAGGTATCTTTGATCTGCATCTCCCTGCTATGGTGGGATAGGAAGAAGCCTCTGAGTGCCATTTTAATGGGAAAATAGTGTAACAGGAAGTATTTATGCAGAATACTCCATTGCTGCTTACACCATAGTTTGAAGGTCACAGCAGATGGGCAGACATAGTCGAGTATCATCTCTTTTCTCTAGCCATATTGCTTCTAAAAAAGGGGGAAAAATATTTCCCATTGGATSTTTCACTCTGGTTCTTCAGACAGTAATTCCGATGTGTAGGAAAACAAAATTCCCTACATTTGTTTGCTGACTCAGCAGGAAAAGAGCCATATGGCAGCAAACTGTAAAAATGGCTTGGAGAAAACCATGTCTTTAGGCAGCTTTCTGCAGAGCTGGCTGTTGTCACAGGATGTTGACAGGATCCAGGATAGCAGGATTTCACTCTTCAGTAGTGCTGCTTCCTGCATTGAAGTAAAATGTGACATATATTGGCTTCTGTAGTATGGACCTGAAGATGACTCTTCTTTGCACAACATAAAAATAGCTTTAAGGTGAAGCTTTTTGTTGGCAACTGATGCACTGTCTGTGCCAGTTAAAAAAAAGCAGTGGGTGCCTAAAAAAATCCCAATTAGAAGGGTATCATTGTCTGCATTAAAATAGCAGTAACTTGCTTAAATGTATCTCAGTTTAAATAAGATCAAATAGAAGAACATTTTTAGGGTCAAAATAGAAAGCAACCCCCAAAATGCATAGTTGCAGCCTGTAGACATAACCTTCTAGCATTGTGTACTTTAGTGGTACTGAATGCTTTCTGTTGGTTCACTGTTACGTGTCTTCACACACAGATGGTAGTCTTCTTTCCTTCACTAACTGTAAATTTAATAGTGGTGACATTTCCTTGATTTTTATCCAGTCTGTGAATGTAGTGTGAAATCCAGGGGAGCTGTAGATGCATGTGGCCTGGCAAATTTAATATGTCTCTGTATCAGTTCATAAGAAGGAAGTAGCAACTTATGTGCTATTAGGATTCTTTTTAAACTTCAGATTTATGTAATAAGCAGCTAAATATAAAATAAAAGGGCAGCTTAGAGCTTTTACTGGCAAAAGCAATGAGTAAGGGATATCTTACTGAAGCTTTAGTGTATACAGTGSTGTTCTGGCTGAACTTGCCTGTCACTAAGGAGTAGATACTTGATGTGACATCAGTTATTCTGTGCCCAGAATGCTGAGGCAAAGGAGCTTATTTTAGGCAGCAGTAGGTATCAGAATTTTGCTACTCTGATTGAGTATCCAGCAGCCAGTCTTGCCTGATTTACTAGATATCCCTTTATTTGCTGATTTAAGGTAGGGAGAGAATGTAACACAGTAAGTGTTATGTTCATATGAAGCTCTTCCCTTCAGAAAAAGCAATGGTCTCCTGATGAACTGGAAGTTGCACTCTGCTCCATGTTGCTTCTAAAACTGGAACACTTGTGAATACTTTCATTTTACAAACACTTTGAAGTTCTTATGGTAATTTCATTTCATGTGTTTCTTTGAGTCTTTGGGATAGACCATTGTCATCTGATCTTTCTGAAACAACTTGCTGGGGGTGTTTTTATTGTTACTGATGGTGCACTTGGAAAAGTGTGTTAACATATGTTCACATTTTACTGAGGTAAAGATTTGATAATTGGTTTAAGGGGAGAACGTGTATGGAATACATAAATGCTGTTAACTGAAGCAGGAAAATCAAAGTGAAGCAAACATGAATTTGCTGCCTCTTTGTAAGAACATACTCCAAGGACACTGCAGGATACTTCAAGGACTAGATGACAGCATTATTTCCTGACCATCCTTTCATCACCATCCTTGAGGATATAGATAATGATAGATGGAATTATCACTAGGTAACCAGGTAAAAACTTAGCATAGACTTAATTGTTGTTTGTTTCTTTGCTTTTCAGGTGACAAGGCTCTGGATGGTTACAGTAAGAAAAAATATGTCTGCAAACTGCTCTTCATTTTTCTGCTGGGGCATGACATTGACTTTGGTCACATGGAGGCTGTGAACCTGCTCAGTTCCAATAGATACACAGAGAAACAAATTGTGAGTAACTTGGGCTCTGTAAAAGATAATCTGGTCTGTCTAGTATCGTGACTCAGCTGTGGAGTCTGTAAAGAATTTTGCTCCATTCTCCCTGCCCTGGCTTAAAGCCTTGTCTTGGCTCTAGAAATGATTCTGAAATCTTTGTGCACAGGGAGTCTTGAACTAGTTGCAAAAAATACGCATTCTGCATAAAATTATTACTCTTGTTAAGAAATTGCCTCGAGTCTTGCATTAAAAGGCAAGTAACCTTCTAACTTTCCAAATATCTCTTTCCATCTCCCTAGGTAAGGTTGTGTTTATCAGGTGCATGTAACTTATTGGTATTTGAATAATAAGCCAAAATCTTGATTGGTCCCCATTCATCTAAAATGACCTTTTGAGAGTGTGCCAGAATAGACTGAGAAAACACTTAAAACCAGATAATTAGGGTAACACTGAACTTACGCATTTTTGTTTAATTCACTTAATCTTTCTAGCCTCTGCTCTGTCTAAATAACCATTATGGTATTGGAGAGAAGTGTATGTGTCAAAGAAATCCTGTTTCCTGTCAATGTCACAATAAATGAAGTCAGTTAAGAGCTTTTCCATGTTGTGGCTCCCAGGGCTACCTGTTCATCTCGGTGCTGGTGAACTCCAACAGTGAGCTCATTCGCCTGATCAACAATGCCATCAAGAACGACCTRGCCAGCCGCAACCCCACCTTCATGGGCCTCGCTCTGCACTGCATCGCCAACGTGGGCAGCCGCGAGATGGCCGAGGCCTTTGCTGGAGAGATTCCCAAAATCCTTGTGGCTGGGTAGGTGTCACCTGCCTCTTTTACACACAGCAACAATAAGCTTCTCAGCAGCTGGGTTCCATTGCAGCACCTTAATCTGGGCTCGGGCTATGCAGCCCTGGGTTTGCAATGGAATGACAGTTCCAATAGCTGCCAGTGCTTTCACTTGCCTGAGTGTGGAGTCGCTTGTAGGAGTGTAAGACCACACAGAAATTAAGATTTTGGTGTCTTGAATAGGCTTTTACAGCCTTGTTGTGATCTGATTTTTGTTTTGGATAAATCTGTAGTACTGAATTCCTCTGAAATGCATGTGTTCTACTTTTCTTACCTGTCCTGATGAAAAAAAGAAATAAATGAGCCTAATTAGATGTTTATACTGCAAAGTTTGTTATAAAGAGAAGTTCTTTTGTAAATATACTGACTTCATAAGGAACATGATAATACTGATTTGTGAGTTTTCTTACTTCTTCTACTAGCCATGTAAACAGCAATTCGTGTAGATGGCAAATAGTCACCACCAACTTTCTTACTTTGGTATAGCTTAAAGTTTCTGAACAGACCTGGCAAATGTCTGAAATTACAGTTAAGTCAATGTAAAGTTGGACCTGTGATTGTAGGGGTGATTTATTTTGAAACTGAAATTGTCCAAGTGCAAAAGTTCATATCTTATGGATATGAAATATTTTAGAATATGCATGGATCTTTTTATAGCAAGTAACTGTCATACATTAATATAAGAAGTGACATGTGGTGTAAGAATTGTATTAATACTCCRAATGTCAGGCCACTGCCCTTGCCAGGTGCTGTTATCTGTGTAGCATAATGGAGACAATACTGCAGTGATGAGTCATGGAGTTTTAAGTAAGATAACTTTAACAAATTCCAGTAATTTCACTTGGTGTCACTAATCGCAGCCAGAGCACAGCACCTTCAGATCATACTTGTTTAAACTTCGAGCTGTGTTTGTTTTCTGAGATCACTCTTCAGGGTCTCATTCCTTCTGCATTTCTAAGATAATATTATGAAATATGTTTGTGTGCTTGTCCTGTCTAAGTGACCGGGGTAGAATGAGCATTGTCAGTTACATTTGCAAATTCAGTGTAGCTCTCTTGGCTTAAATATAAATTAGAGATAGGGGAGGAATAGGTTCCTAGTTTTGTTTTGTGGTTTGTAACTGAGGTACAACTTGATCTCATGGAAAACTGATAAATTCATGAAGAATAGCTGGGCTGATCTTCTTCTGGGGATATAGAGGTTTCTGAACATTTAACCTAGATTGCATATTATAACCTCTTAAAACTTTTACTGGTAGTGCTCTGTACATTTTATAGCTGTTGTCTGTGCATCCCACAAAATGCTTGATCAACTGCTTTGTGAAAAGGAGTTCAGTGAACTAGAATAGTTCATGCCACCCTTAAAATAGTCCATTTCTGTGCCAGCAGCAGGGATGGCAAGGTGAATAGATCTGTGGGCTGTGCTTGATGACAGCCACCTTACATTCTAGCTGTAGGTGTGAAGCTGTTGAATAGTTCATTATTTCTACCTGACATGCAGGACCCATCAGGAGATCCAGCTTTGGTCACATTCATAAGATAATGTATCTGAAGTTCTGATTTCAGTCAGCCTGGAAGAAGCTTGTTCTTGTGATCAGATGAAATGAACTTTCAGTTCTCATAAAAAGATGTGAAATGTCACTCCAACTTATAAAGACTCATTACATATGTCTAGTAGCCTCTATAATAGTTGAAAACTTGACTAATTCAACTAAATGGAAAAATTAAGAACAAATACTTCAGCTTAAGAAGACTTCAGTGAACTTCTGTTGAAAAGATGCAGCCTGGCCAGGGATGCTGAGTCAGTGTGAATTCTGGCATAAAGCTGTCCTGCAGGTATTGCTGTATTTTAAATCAGTCTGTATGTCTTGCAGGGACACTATGGACAGTGTGAAGCAAAGTGCTGCTTTGTGCTTGCTGCGTTTATACAGAACCTCCCCTGACCTTGTTCCCATGGGAGACTGGACATCCCGAGTGGTGCATCTCCTCAATGACCAGCACCTGGTAAAGCAGCTTCATTGTGCTTCTTGGGCCTGGAGTGTACAGGGAATGATGGGACTTCTGCTGTTAAAGATACAGTTTATTTCTTCTTGAATCTTTCAAGCAAGTGGCTTGCTGTTGTCTTCAGGCTTTGGGTAGAAAATGGAAGAAGTTGTCCTTTTTTAGTTGCTGTATATATTCATTTTAAATAAAGATTTGTTTACATTTTCACTCYAGGTAGAAGAATGGTATATACAAATTCTTATGTTCCTCTGGCTGTAAATTAATAAATCTTGTGCCTTGTTACACTCAGTTACATCACATAGGTGTAATATGAATTTTCCTTGGCCTTTTAAGATTAGAACTGCACTAAAAATTCAAGACTTGATTTTCATTTGCTGAGACTTCCTTGTCCTGTGGTGTCCACGTCATTCTTACTTCGAGGCTTAAAAATCCTATTACTTTAGAAAGGAGACCCTGTTTTTTCCCCCAGTCCAGTTACTTTTTGAAAATAAGACTATTAATACCTGTGCTTCAACAGTAATGACTGCTTTAGTATGCAGTGGTAATATCCAGTGCTTGTGTTATACAAACCCCCCTCCTCATGTTGTGTTATAAGAAGTCTTTCCTGGATGACCTATTGCACTGAATTGCTTCTGCTCATGCTTCTCTTGTATAGTAAGACAATTTGTGTCCAGGCTTAATTTTAATACAGCTCTCTTATTTTAGATGTACTATCCAAACATGAGACAAAGCTAATAAAAATATAGCATAAAATGCTCTGCAAGCAAGGCAGTATCATGTTGCTGAAAATTCTGTTGGATTCTGCAAGTGTGTAATTAGTCCAGCTGCTAGCCAAATAAAAGGTTTTTTTATTGTAGGGCTTTGTAATGGGGATAGACTTTTTTTTTTGTATATTAAAAAAAAGTGGAATTGAAAGGTGTTAATGGACAGCATCATAAACTGATACGTAATTGAACATGGCGTTTTTTGTGTTTTGGTTTTTTTCGTAGGGTGTGGTTACTGCAGCTACAAGTCTGATCACCACTTTGGCACAGAAGAACCCAGAAGAGTTTAAGACTTCAGTCTCCTTGGCAGTGTCTAGATTAAGCAGGGTGAGTCCAATGATGACCCTGATAATACTTCACTGTTGATTAATTTACTCAGCTTTCTAGATCAGGTTAGCTTCCTGTTCAGCTTTCTAGGGTCAGATTAGTTTACTGTACCATTAAATGTGAAGATGATTCAATGTCACTTCCTGTGAGTGCTTCAGGTAACCTCTTTAAATGCTTGTTGCTTACTAGGACAGAAAGCTGTATTGGCTTGCCCAAACTTTCCTGGTTGAATCCCTGCTGTGCTCCAAATAGTAACCCCCACTTTGTTACTGTAATACCAAAGAAGAGTTGGATCAAAGACTGATTCCACAGACTTCACACAAACCCCTCAAAAATACAGACTGTAGCTTTAACTTTATCTAAGATTCTTATAAGACTAATTGCCTTCCTATCCCCTTTTTTGAGCTGCTAAGTTAATAATCATAAGCATCTGATATAATGTTAGTGATGTAGGGGGTTAAGCAGGGGCAGGGAGGAGTGGAGGGACATGTCTGTCAGTTAATTTCTGTGCTGGAAAACTGATGTCACTGTTTTGTTTGATTTTGTTTTCCCCCTCCTTTTGGAAAGGAGTGCAAGACGAGGGAGACTACTGCTTCACAAATGTATTTTACACACAGTTTTATGCAGTGTTACACCCAAATTACTTGTAGGTCACAGTTTACTTTCTTCTAAAATGTGAAGATTTTTTCTAATTCTTCAAAGTAAGGGAGTGCTGAGGGAAGTGAAAGGCTGTTCTGTAATGGAACAGTAAGAATTAGGTAGAATTATTTTGGACAAAGCTAGTGCCAAACTCATAACTCTAGGTTACCCTAGAATAAAAGGGATAAAAGAAATCTATGAAGAGCGATAATCTAATCTAATCYTTATCAAATTTCATTATACATATAAAGCCTCTTCTATGAATACTATCTTTTTTTTACTTTCTGTATGGATATTACTGAAGGTGTTAGTTGGTCCTTCTGCTTTAGGTCAGTCTGTCATAGCATCTTGTACTTGGATTGCAGGCTCACCTGTCAGCAGCCACCAGACTGTTGGCTGAATCCGTGAATTGCTGGAACAGAAAATTCAAGCTTCTGGCTAAACATTTTGATGTTACAAGATGGTTGTCTTCATTTAAAAAAGCAAGTAGGCTTTTTTAGGAGACTTCCTAGACTACTGTATCTGCAAAACCAGATTTCCATTCCTAGCACTTACTGTGGTATACTCATAGTATGGCAGCTTGCACCTAATTMATCTACTGAATCAGACATTGCTAGTGACACAGTTTTTAAGATTCTGTCAGAGGTGACCTACAATGTTCTTTGGGTCCTTTTCATGATTGTGAATCAATTAACTTCAGTAGCTGACATGCTGTTTGTTTTACAGATTGTAACTTCTGCATCAACAGACCTTCAGGACTACACGTACTACTTTGTTCCTGCTCCCTGGCTATCTGTGAAACTTCTAAGGCTGTTACAGTGCTATCCACCTCCAGGTAATGCACAAATCACAGCACTGGTCATCTCTCTTACTCAGTACACTGGCTCCAAAGAGCTGCTGCACTGCAGTGTTACCATAGCTTGGAATGCAAGCACATTGTCTTAAGACAAAGGTACTGAAGTTTGTACTCCTGAGTGTTTCTGTTAGCTCTAAGCTACTTGGCCTTTTGAATTATGTTGTGTTTAATTTTAACAAAATGTCTGACCAGTGTGCATCTTACAAATTACTGGCAATTGCCATTTAACCATTCATTAATATTATCAACTATATTAAAGCCTCAAAGTATGTTGYAATGCAGATTGTATTTGGCTTTTGCTCTCACCCAGAAGGACTGTGGCTTGGAATTCTTTTCCCATGTGTGTGTTGGAGAACATAAATGTTTTTAATGTCTGGGAATAGTTTAGTTCATTTAGATTTAGCCAGGGGAAAACCCAAGGTAGGGATTAGGGTTTGGAGTAAAAGGAAGTTGTCCAATGGCTCCTTGTTCTCCAGAAGACCCCGCGGTGCGTGGCCGTCTGACAGAATGCCTGGAAACCATCCTCAACAAAGCACAGGAGCCACCCAAGTCAAAGAAAGTGCAGCACTCAAATGCGAAGAATGCAGTCCTGTTTGAGGCAATAAGCTTAATTATACATCATGACAGGTGAGCTGGCACAGCACTTCTGCTATCAGAGGGGTTTTTCAAGTGAAAAGCTGGGGCTTTGTCTTGAACAGTTAATCAGCTTTTATTGGGGGAGGGAGTGGAGGGGAAAAGAATAGGAAGTTGCTTGCTAGACTGGAACACAACCACAGCAATGTAACTGAACAGTGTTAATGAACTGTGTAGCTTTGGGTTTTGCTGCTTCTTCATTTGATGTTTTGTATTGACCCCACTGCTCTAATCCAACAGAGATTATTTGCTCCACAGTATCTGAATTTGCATTTCACTAGCAAAGCATTCTAGCAGACACTTWGAGGCACTGTAAGAAATTTGCACTGCAGAAATAGTATTCTGAATGGAGTGTTCTCAGACCTGTTGCTTYTAACCCTTTCACTTTCTCTCCTGTTCTGTGCAGTGAGCCAAACCTGCTAGTCCGTGCCTGTAACCAGCTAGGTCAGTTCTTGCAGCACCGAGAAACTAATTTGCGTTACCTAGCACTGGAAAGCATGTGCACGCTTGCCAGCTCTGAATTCTCACATGAGGCTGTGAAAACACACATAGAAACAGTTATCAATGCACTGAAGGTAAATATTCAAGTGTGTGGTCTGTTTTTAAATGTTGTCTTCTCCCCTGCCTCAATGCCCTCTCCCCCACTGCCCCAAGCTCCCCATCCTAATTAAGTTAATAATACTTAGGGACCAAATAAATTATTCTTTGAAGTCTGCTTCAGTTTTTTTACGTCAATCCAGCAAAATCTTGCTGTGCTGACAATTATAGAGATCAATTTTTGTTGATTTCTGCACCTTGYTGGTAAATCTGATACTTGTAGCTGTGTCCCCTGTAAAACTGRTATTTGCTCAAGTGTAGGCTGAAGATGAATAATTGTTTAAAAATGTGGAATTTCAAAATTGAGAATGCTGGGAAGACAGTTTTATTACTGTCTTGCTGGTATTGGACAGTGTTCCTTCACTGTAGTAGCTTATAGGGACTGGTGGAGCAGATCAGCTTGCAGTGCAGAATTGTAAAGATCAGAAACCAGAAAGACACGTTCCCAGGCCATGTTTGTGTGACAAAGCTGAAGTCAAAAGAGTAAGACTGATTTGCATGTAAATTTACTTGCACATTTGGATGTTTAAATGCTTTATTTTCTTCCAAGTTTGTGCTGTAGTATATTTATACATTTGTCTAAGTTCAAAGTATTTGTTCTAGCTGTACTTCAGTTGTTACAAGGCATGCCCAACACTAAACCTGCAGGTAGCTAAATGCTCATTGGTCTGGTAACAATTTAACAGTTTCAGCCAGTTACTGGTGCATTTTTGGCCACTGATAGCAGTTACKCAGTGCTTAGTGGACCACAAATTTGCTCACCCTACTCTGTGTAATACTGAAGTGTTCTGTACAAACGCCTCCATTCTTTCAGCACCTGCACAGTTTTGAATAAGTATGCTACAGAAACAAAACCTGATGATTTGAATATTTGTGATGGTATTTAAAAGCAGGAAGCTGTCTGAGTCTCCACTGACCTCTTCCTAGATAACTGAAAGTGAGAATTAGCGTTGGAAACCCACAGTTTATGTAAAGGGTATATCTGAGTTCATTCTGCATCTGAAAAATGATGCAAATTAATTAATTTTAAGTTGTACTGTGTATTATACTAAGTTTCATCTCTTAATGTATTTTCCAAACAAAGATGAAACCATCTTGRCTTTTGACTGTCTTTCTGCAGACTGAAAGAGATGTGAGTGTACGACAGAGAGCTGTAGATCTCCTGTATGCGATGTGTGACCGAAGCAATGCCCAGCAGATTGTGGCTGAAATGCTCAATTACCTGGAGACTGCTGATTATTCCATTAGAGAAGAAATTGTAAGCTATTGGTGTTTTTCTTGTTTCATAGCTGGATTTGGTACCATAAGTATCACTTTTTGATTGGGATGCTGCATAATCTGTGATAGAGATTGCATTTCAGGGTGGTTTAAAAAAAAAGCCCAGACAAAACTACTAAAACAAACAAACAACTCCTAACTTTGTAGTCTAATAGCAAAGAATTTAGGTTAAACTAATCCAGGGGCAGGTAGGAACCTTGGAAACTTAAGAATTTTAAAAGCTGATCTTGGTCTCAGAACAGTGCATATAGAAAGCAAAGTGAATTTTATATGCGACCCAACACATATTCTGCATCTGAGGGTTAGGTCCTACTCTAGTCAATTGTCCAGTAGCTTCAAAAATTACTTAAATGCTTATTTGTAGGTAGAATTTTGTATGCTCTGAAAATGTTCAGTCTAAGGGTTCCCAAAACCAATGCCTTACAATCAGCTAAGAGGCCTGATATCTATCTCCTTCCTACCAATAGGATAAAAGTTGAAATACTCAACTTAAACATCTTTAGGATGGTAAACAAAACTTTACTTACAGTAGTTATTTAGCTTAGTTAGATTCTGAAGTCCCTTGGTTGGAGAAGTGAATGTGGAATACAGTGTTAGTTGATTTACCTCTTGTGCTGTCTGGGTGCTGTTGGCAATGTCCCCTGACTTGGCATATAGTGAGAATTTCTGTTCCCTTATACTGACCTGTTCTTTTAAGAGCAGTAAATGCAACTGATAATAAATTGTGTGGGGTCTCCCCTGAAGTTAATTGTTTGCTTCAAGATGCAGGAATCTGAGTATGGCTGGAAAAAGTCAGCAGTACTTTGGTGACTCTATTTACCTCTGCTATCTTGAGTTTACTTTTGCCTTTTTTTGAGAGGTTTCTAATTTCCTATTTAATCCTGTCTCAGTGGTAGTTTAGATGGTGTTTTTATAGCAAACAAAAAAATGTTCTTTTAATTGCCCTTAATCACTTAGATACACAATTGGAAAGCCAGAAAGATACAGTATATTTGAAAGCATTATGGGGAAAGCAATATGTGCCTGGCAACTGCTGTATTCTGGCACAGCGTTTCAGTGTTCACCTTTCACCTTGGCTGTGGGAACAAGTGAACAAGCTTATGCATCTGAAACTGAGGCTTCTGGGCCAGTGAGGGGCATCACGAGGTGTCTACAGCTCATAGTGAGGGCTGGCCTACCTTCTGTGTTCTCTTTTGTGTGCTCAGGTTCTGAAGGTTGCAATTCTAGCTGAGAAGTACGCAGTGGATTACACCTGGTATGTGGACACCATCCTGAACCTGATCCGCATTGCTGGTGACTACGTCAGTGAAGAAGTGTGGTACCGAGTTATCCAGATTGTCATCAACAGGGATGATGTGCAAGGATATGCAGCAAAGACTGTTTTTGAGGTGAGAGTAACTGCTTTCAATTCCCTTTCCAAATGAGCTGAGAATTAAGGAAGCACCACATAATGTAAAGGGAAACTTAAGGAGCTCTGTTTGTCATCAGCACAGTGCTGCTAGATGGGCCTAGAGTGCTCTTAATCAAGTAATACTCTCATTAGAGTCTTCTATGAAATCACACCACTCATCATGTTTTTCTGAGAAGTGCTCTGTAGTGCCTAGATTCATGGTGTGCTCTTGCAGGAAAGTAGTGAGAAAACTGGAAGTGACAGAAAATACTTTTTTTTTTTTTCCATACATTCATATCAGTGATTATTATTGTGTTACAGGCCCTTCAAGCTCCAGCATGCCACGAGAATCTTGTAAAAGTAGGTGGCTACATCTTGGGAGAATTTGGAAATCTGATAGCAGGTGATCCAAGATCAAGGTAAAACACCCAAAATACTGAAGTAGTAATGCTTTCTATAGAAAACTTAATTCCTAGCATTCCTAAAGGCTAATTAACAAATCATTCAGCTCTTGCTAATAATGCAATAAAGATTGTCATATCTACAAAAACTGAATAAAATAATTTTTTCCATCTTTTAAGTCCCCTCATCCAGTTCAACTTGCTACATTCCAAGTTCCATCTGTGTAGTGTTCCTACCCGAGCTCTGCTTCTGTCTACCTACATCAAGTTTGTGAACCTGTTTCCAGAAATCAAAACTACAATTCAAGATGTGCTGCGCAGTGACAGTCAGCTAAAGAATGCTGATGTTGAGCTGCAGCAGAGAGCTGTTGAGTATTTGAGGCTCAGCACTATTGCTAGTACTGATATATTGGTAGGTATAAAGGTTTATTTTCTTCATTATGCACTACTCAGTAAACAGGTTAAACTCAACCTTACCTGATTGCTCATCAGTGCAGGATTTAGGATTACAATGTTGGGTGCAGGTTCTTTTAGTCTCCTTAATTCTGCTGAAGTCATCTTTTAATTTGGAGCTAAATTACAAGTTGTTATTGCTGTAGTGGGACATATGACCATTAAGACACATTAATCTGGAGCACAGAAGCCAGGGAAAATACAGGCACAATACAGGGTCCTAGAGGATTTCGATATCAGAAGGCTGGGGCTTTCTTTTTGGGGACTGACTTGATGGTGGGCAGGAAGAGTGTAATTTTTTGTCTCTTGAAGTTCAGTGATTTAACCTCGTGCTCTCAAGTCTGAGCAGAGCATTGCACATTTGGTTTTGACAACTAGTAAATGCTTAGGTCTGAGTAGAAACTTGAGTACTCTCTGTGGTTTAAGTCTAGGCCTGCCTGACTTAAGGACCTTTAGGTCTGCTATTATCTTATTATATGAATTTTTTTATTTAATGTCACTGCTTTAGAGAAATGATATTCCCCTGTTTGCTTAACCAAGTGCTTTGGAAGGACTTCAGAAAGTTTTAAAGAATTACTTCTTTTAAAAAATCAATCAATCCCTCACTACAATAAACTGCATAACAATTTTCTGTTTGGGTAACTACTTCTGCTTTTACTTTATGCAATCTATAAGGGTGTGTCTCTTCAAAGACTGGTTTGGCCTTTTCTCTAAAGTTTAACTAATACTTTTTTTTTTTTTCCTCTAATGATAAGGCTACAGTATTGGAAGAAATGCCTCCCTTTCCAGAGAGGGAATCTTCTATTTTGGCTAAACTGAAGAAGAAGAAAGGCCCAGGCACAGTTACTGACCTGGAAGAGATCAAAAAGGAGAGGAGCTCTGACATGAATGGAAGTGCTGAACCTGCCTCTGTCAATCCCAGTGTTGTTGTGAGTTTAAAAGCTGTTATTTCACTAATTTAGATGGTGTGCAAGTGAGAAAAGACTGGTTTCCTAAAGTGGCTTTCTGGGGATTTAAAACCTCTCATCTGAAACTTAAGGCTGTGGATATTTGGTGTAAAGCAGGGGGTGTACAACTGCTTTCCCCTCACTGCATGCTTGGATGCAGTTTTCTTTTGGAAATCTTACATAAGTGGGGACAAACTGTCTGCATCCTAAAAAAATCCCTTTTACATTGTTATTTGAAAAATATTGCTGTTCACTTTAGATATATGAATTTCCTTGTTGGTGAAATTGCACTGAGGGTGAGATTATAAAATTATCATATTTAATAGGAGTTAACTTGAATTTCAGAGTATCAGCTGTTTTTTTCTGCTTTGTCTAATGTTATTTTGCATCTTGGTTTGGGTTATTGTTTTTAATAGAAGTGGACAACACTTACCTTCACTGGGATATCCTTAAATCATTWTAAAGTTGTTACTTATTATTTGGCAGTTGTATTTGAGTTCAGTTCTGCTAGACAAGTCCACAGGGTATTTCTGAGCTGAAACTTCTCATTTTATTGTCATTTAAAGCTGGTAGGATCAATTTTTCCCATAATGTAATACTTCTTTCTGGTTTAAATTCCTATAATAGCTTGTAATTAGATTTAAGATGCTGTAGAAGATTACTTAGTGAAGGAAATACTGTAGCATGCTCCCTGCCCAGTTTGTTAAAGCATAATAATTTACTACTTAGTCACTGCAGTGTATAAGAGTGCAATAGTTTTGACTGGAAATGTCTTTCCAGTACACAAGTTGCAAAATCCTTTG
Source organism: Alauda arvensis (assembly GCA_902810485.1). Taxonomy (NCBI): domain Eukaryota; kingdom Metazoa; phylum Chordata; class Aves; order Passeriformes; family Alaudidae; genus Alauda; species Alauda arvensis. The sequence continues at coordinate 3,387,884 of CADDXX010000035.1, forward strand.
AATGCCAAATTGAGGTGACTGGCAGTTGATATTGCATTATGCTTTATGAGCTTCACTTTATGGGTGCTTCACATGCAGCCATGTAATAGACTGCACAGTGTTACCTTCACTAGTGGCTTTATCTGGTTTAGATTCCAGAAATGGTAGAAATTTCAGGTCCAACCTTTGTTTGTTTTCAGTAGGTCCTAATGACTAGCTTCTTAAAATCTTTTGCCAGGGAATTTTTCATCATACTGTATGGAGTATATGATAACTTGGAGTTGGCTTGCAAAAACAAGATTTCAGATTCATCCAAACACATCTCATGACTCATCCTCAGATTATCTGGCACAGTGGAAGCTGCTAATGTCTAATACATGACCATTTTGATTAACAGTCTATGCTTTGTTCTTGCATGTGACTTGGGCACATATATGCAGCCTCTGTTGCATGATTCTGTGTCCTGGCTGCTTGATTTGTTCTGTTTGAGGAGAAAACAGTTTAAACATCTTGTCTCTTCCTCTAGTGTTTGCAGCTTGAACTGGCTACAAGCTCTGCTTTTTTTGCTGGTTGGGTTTACATTCTTTCTAAGATTTGCTAGGCTTCAGAAACCCAGGATTAAACTGATAGTAAATTTTAAAGATGCTGTGRTGACCTGTGATTTAGGTTTGTATAAAAGCCACTTGTTTTCTTGATAGATTCTTGATGGAAGAAAAGCAACATGTGAATTTTACTCCCTGGAGTACTTACTTTCCCTTGAAACTGATGGGAAAAGAGAGGGGGGAAAAAACTGTCATCTTTCTTCTGCAGAACCATATTTTAGATGAATTTTGGGTTTGTTTTTATTTAATGGTTAGATGGACACGACTCTCTTCAAAGGAAAAAAAAAGAAAACCACATCTGTAAATGATGCTAAGCTGAAGTTGAGCGTGGTAACTGCTGCATTTGTGAAGCCTTTTGCAGCCATTCAAACCTTGATTTGGGGTGGGGAGAGACACTTTGCCATAGCTTAGTTGAGAAAACGAGACAGCTTTGTTGCAGTTTTGTTGCAGTGTAACACCGAAGTGTCTTGTCTTCCTTAGTCTACTCCTTCTCCATCGGCGGATCTGCTGGGTCTGGGTGCTGCCCCTGTCACCAATGCAGCTCCCCCACCTTCCTCTAGTGGTAGCCTGCTCGTGGATGTATTTTCAGATTCAGCTTCTGCAGTTGCACCTCTTGCTCCTGGTTCTGATGACAACTTTGCGAGGTAATTAAGTCACCCTGAAAGGAATTTGAAGGAGAATTTGTCTGTTAAAAACAGCATTGAAGGAAAAACACACATAACTTTTGGTTTTGTTCCAGCATATTGAGTGCATTCCGGGTGGTAGCTCTGCAGCAGGAGAGGTGTTCTTGGACACTCTGYTGGATGTGCTGTCTTTATTGAATATCTCTTCTAATGGAAAAACTGAGTCTGTAGTACTCAACCTGAGGACATTTGCCACACAGTAGTGTCTGGTTTTCATGCTGGTTTTGCTTCTTTGTTAAATTAAGCTGCTTGTGCATCTCCATACATCGTGACGTGGGGCTTATCTGTCCTGATATGAATACATTTCTTCTTATTTTCATTTCATGAAGTATTCTTGTCTCTGCACTTATGGCAGGCTGCTATTGAAACAGTGAGATGGATTGTATCCAGAGATACTGCTTCCCAGATTTTAATGCTTATGCTTCAGTTGTTCTGTTACTGTCTGACAAAGGAGTGTGAAAAGGGGGATAAAAAAGAAGTGGTTTTCTTTTTTTTTTTTAAAGGGGATTTGATACTACAATTACATTAGCAAGTGTAGTGTAGGTACAAAATGTTATTAACCCTATTAGTATTAAAAGCCTCTGTGGCTACTCTGAAATGTAATTTGGCTACATTTTTGGGAATGAATGGCATAAAATCACAGGATGTCTTTAAAATCAGTTGTCTTGCTGGACAAGAATGTATTACGGTTGTCAAGGACCAAATTTTGAATGTTGACACAAAAATTTTCAATGCATCTTAATGTAAAAGACATGATTAGGGAAACTGATCTGCCTGGATCATTGATACTTTCATCAAAATTTTCTATCAGGCAATGCATTGTTGCAGGTTTGCAGTGATTAATACCTGATCCTGTGTTTCTCCTGGAAGATGTGGTACTTGATCATACAGCACAAAACCAGGACTTTAGGAAGCTACACAGTCTTGTTCATGGCTTTTGCCTTTTTTTTTTTTTTTAAGAGGGTGAAAAAAGGAACCAGTGCTGATAGCTTCATATGCAAATGTTACTTAAAAAGAGTTTTCTTTTTCTGCAGAAGAAAGTATAGCAATGCCCAACTCCTTGGTCTGTCTGTAGATGATGAAATGCTTCTCTAATGATACTGAGAAGTTGCTTTTTACAGTTTCCTGCCTCTTTTTAGTGCTGTTGTCATTTTTGTTTCTAATCTGTTGCTTGGGTAAGTCATTCTCTGTGTGCCCATGTACTCTTGCCTATGCTTAATACTTGTGTGTTTTTAGGAACTGATTGTGCACCTGTCATTACAAGGGTCCCAAAGGTTGATGAGGCCTCTGCTTCTGGGCACACCTTTGCAGTAGTTAACATGCTACCTTTTTGATTTTGAACTTAAACGCTTTTGCTGTCACGGTTAAACACCTAAAAGGAGTTGGTTCTGTAAGAGGTTTACTTGTACTGAACACTGAACATCTTCATGAAGGATTGCTGTTTCCTAACAGTCGGGGTGGGATGGGGGAGAGAAGTGGGGGAAAGCATTGCCTAATGCCTACAACCTTTCTAGGGTTCTGAGCTAGGGCAGCTGATCAATTTCTCGTGCATTAAGCTCAGCAGTGCCGTTTTTGAGGAAGGAGGTGAAAGAAGTAACTAAGCTCTAAGCTGTCTTTACTAACTCCTGCTGTCTCTGTCGCTACTGCCTTTCTTCCTTTGTGCTGCCTGAACTAGCCCTGACCTGGCTTCATCTGAGGTAGTTTCTGAGGAACCAGCTGATACTGTGCATGATGCTGATGAGCTTTTTCACAAGTAAGCAATACTAAAAACTTGCAAGGCTGGGCAATTTCCAGAATATAGTTATAAAGCAAAACTATATTGTTCATTAACTTAATACCAGCAAAACTAAAGAAACATGTATTGTCAGACTTGTGACTAGGACATCTCTGTGGATGCTATGGATTCTGTGACAGGCTCATGAATACACAGGTTAGAGTTGCCTTTACAAGTCAGTGGTATCACACACTGCTCTAAAATGAGGCAATGCCAGTTGTGTGTTAAGGTCCTGCAACTATTTGGAAATAAATAAAACCAGAGTACTTGTCAAAAGTACTGATATTTGGGAGTGTGTTTTAAGTGCCCTGTATGAAAAAGGTAGTTGTTTGCTGACCACCTCTTCTACTTTTAAGTGAAGGGTGATAGAAAGGACTGAGATCACTGGAGAATGGGCTTCCTGTCTCACAATGGAAAAAGTACATCTCTCAGTTGGCTTAGGTGATACAGAAGTGATAAAACATGGAGGGTTTTTTTTTCTTTCAGGTTTAAGCAGTCAAAGCTTCAAACTTTTCAATTCTGCACCAACCTAATGAATTTCAGAAGTTCTCAAGACTAATAAGAAAAATCCTGATCTGTTGCCTGATCCTTTATTAGACAGTGTGTGTGTATATAGCATATTGTGGTTTCCTTCATAGTTTCTCAGACATCCTATCAAATAAAAGTGTCAGTTCTTTTAGTGTCCTGCAAGTGGTGGTTCTGGTTGTAAAACTGTCTTTTCTAACTGCAGTTTTCTGCAAAGGCCTCTCTCACAGATTGATGCATTCTAGGTTAACCGCATTCTTCATCCTCTGTGTAAACCCTGAATTTTGTGGTTCTAAATATTGTTTAATGTGGCTCAATTTAAAACACATTTTCCCTCTCTTCCCCTAGGTTTGTGTGTAAAAATAACGGAGTCTTATTTGAAAATCAGTTGCTACAAATTGGCTTGAAGTCTGAATTCCGACAGAACCTGGGTAAGATCTGTTGTGCCGTGGTTGGCTGTGTGCATCATCAAACAATGCCAGCATGATATTTCAGATAGGACTCACTCTGCAGCTACTAAGGAGGGAAATTGCATTATGGGCCTAAGCTGTTTTACAGCTCCCACTGTTCTGTATCCCTGGCTTTTGTGTGGGCTCTTGTTCCCTTACATTTTTTGATTGTTTTGGTAGCTGATATGAAATAGGAGTGCCAAGCTCCAGCAGTCCAGCTCTTGCTGCCTGTTGTATGGCTGGTGCAGCCAGGTTTATACCGGACCATTCCTCTCAAAACATGTATCATATAGCTTATTGTGATGATCTGAGACACAATACATTTCAGATCAGACTGAATGCACAAGATACTGGAACCATCTAGGAAAGAGATGGAACTTGAACACAGGCATTAGAATTGCTTGCTTCTCCCTTTCTGTAAAGCTCTTGGTGGAATAGTAGCATCTTAACAAAATTCTCCAGCAATTGAAAGACTTCCACTGATGATGTGTGACTGTCTGTGTGACATCTACTGTAGGAGAGATCTAATGGCTTGCTTAGATCACTGCATTTTGAACTGTGAATGTCGTGGTGTGATAAACTGTATAAACCGTGTTTTGTTTGTAAAAGTGGTTGGTTTTAAAGAAAGGTAGAAAGAAATGTGTTAGGGAATTGAAGCATGAGTAGATCAATGTGATTACATGAACTAAAAATTCTGATGTTTCATTCTTCTCTTTGCAGGGCGTATGTTCATATTCTATGGTAATAAGACATCAACACAGTTCTTGAATTTTACTCCAACAGTAATCTGCTCAGATGACCTTCAGTCAAATATCCTTAAATGTAGTAGCATGTGTCTGTTCTTATTAGGTTTTTGTGGTTTATTGCTGCACAATATAATAAATCTGTTGGATCAAGGCACGGTGTCCTTGAACAGCAAGAAATGAGAAACTTGCTGATAGCTCTGTGAAGTTCTTGTAGAAAGAACAAGTCTTGAGTAGGGCTGATTCTTTCCTTAAAGCCCTGATTATAAACACAAATTTTACTTCTGAAATAAAAAGAAATTAAGCTGAATAAATATTTACTGGAACTGTAGCTTTGGCCACTGACATGAAGTAGCAGAGGTCCTTTGTGTATTGTATTAGCGGATAACCTAAAACTTGAAATGGAATACATGTATGCTAAGATGATGGTATTTTAAAATAAGCTCTTAATTCATGGATGGACATTAGTGCTTGGTATTGCAAGTTCAGGATTTCTGGGAAATTAAGTAATCAGGCTTGTTTGACTCAAGGCATCTGTCATGTTCAAAACAGTCCTTTGGATTTTATTGCGAAGTCTGTGCCTTCACACCTTTTTAAGGACATCTTTCTTTAAGAATATCCAATTAACTGGGAATGTTCAGAGTTACTGCTTGTAGATGTGTCAATGTGAAAAAAAACCCCGCAAACTCTTTTCTTGTACAAAAACTGAGCTTTAAATGTTCAGCAGCACATAGAGAATGAGTGAAAACGTGATGCTAATTCCTCATAGAGCTCATTGGAAGATTTGCATTTTTTACGTTATCAGTTCATTGATCTGTTTTCTTAACTACTTTTCCACGCCTGAATCTTCAGACAAAACCTGTTGACCCTACAGTGGATGGAGGTGCACAGGTTCAGCAGGTTGTGAACATTGAATGTGTGTCAGACTTCATGGAAGCTCCAATCCTGAACATTCAGTTCAGGTAAAACAAAGGATTCAAATGTTAGTGAATTAATTCGAGGAAAGATGTTAAATTTGGCATGGCCTGGTGACTGAAATGCAAAATGTGGACACACGAAGCTCTCTTGGGTGGACAACTTGAAAATTTCATCTAATTAAGCTTTAAGGTGCTAGGGAGAATCCACTTGGAACAATGTGGTTTAAAACCCCAGCCAAATGAAACAGTCAAGAAGCAGCCACTGATAAAATATCTCCATGACTTCTGTCTCTGCTATCTGTATAAAACAGCAGTCTTCCTGTTTGCTTAAGAAATCTTGACAGGAATATACGCAGTAACTTCTCCTTCTGGAAACCAAGAACATTTCTGCAAATAACTTGGCCTGGAAGTGTTAGCAGTCAGAAATAGAATCTTGTTCTGTCCACTCAACATCAGCTCAGATTCATACAATCCTGAGTTGTGGGCTACATGCTATTATTCTAGTCTAAACTGGTTTTTATTGGTATGTTTTCACAGGGTATATTTTTGCCTCTTAGGGTGCTATATAGAACGATAAACCTATGCTAACACTGAGAGAACCTTATCGCGTGCCATCTAAGCAGAGAAAATAAATTTCTTTAACAGTGGATTGAGACTGCATATTAGAAATGTCATGTGCAGTTGCTGGATTTTAATCATAAGCAGTTCCTCAGTTGCTTGGCTGATTTCTGCTGAGACCCTGCTGAGGCTGCCACATGCACTGTGGTTTTTCTGTTCCATCTGCAGGTACGGCGGAACATTTCAAAATCTTTCAGTAAAATTACCCATCACTCTGAATAAATTTTTCCAGCCAACAGAGATGTCTTCTCAAGACTTTTTTCAGCGTTGGAAGCAGCTGAGCAAGTAAGACTTTGTACTTGGGCCTCTTGTGGTGAGCAAGGGAAGAGGAAGGTATATTGTGAATGTAGCTGGTGCAGTGCCTCATCCCATACTCAGTCCTGCAAGCCACAGGCTCTCAGTAATTCTCAGTAGAATTAATTGCTATTGGAAATGCTGTTCATAATGTATTTGTCTTGCCTTGTCTTGCAGTCCAAAACAGGAAGTACAGAATATCTTTAAAGCAAAGCACCCGATGGATGCAGAGATCACGAAAGCAAAGGTGGGTGGTGGTGTGATATTTTTAATTCATGGTGTACAGGGCAGTGGCAGGGCATGTTTTAACCCCAGCTGGCAACTAAGCACTATACAACTATTTGCTCACTCTTCCCCCAGAGGGGTGAGACTAAGAGAATAAGAAGGGTGAGAAAATGTGTGGGTTGAGGTAAAGAGAGTTCAGTAACTAAAGAAAAAGCCATGCRCACAAGCAAAGCAAAGAATGACTCATTGGCAGGGAGGTGTTTGGCCATCCCCAGGGCAGCAGGGCTCCATCAGGTGGAAGAGTATGTGGGAAGGCAAAACAACATCACTGTGAACATGCTCCCATTCTTTCTTTTCCCAGCCTTCTATGCTGAGCCAGCACATTATAGTATGGGATATCTCATTGTTCAGTTGTCCTGGCTGAACAATATCCCAGCTCCTTGTGCATCCACAGCTTCCTCGCTGTTGGGATGAGGAGCAGAAAATACCTTGGCTCTGTGTAACCCTAAAACATCCCTGTGTTATCAGCTGTTTTCAGCAGAAATCCTAAACACAGCCCCATACCAGCTGCTAAGAAGAAAATTACTTCCATCCCAGCCCAAATGAGCACATGGTACAAGCCAACTTCGTGCATTTTTGTTTATATGGCAATTGAATCATCCAGTGAAAGTGTGAGTCCATGCTGTGTGATAGATCCTGGCAGTGCTGAGTGGACAGTTTCTAGCTGTGGTTTGAATTAGATACAGTCTTCAGTAGCAGCTGGGGACTTGAAGCTGTTGAGGAAAGCACCAATTCACTGCTTAACACTGAATTGGAAGATAGTTCAAGGCTTAATTTATACTTGAGCTACTGGTTAGAAAAGGCAAGTGACTTTTTGGCTGCCTTAGGCAAAACAGAAGTGACTGTGTAAGACAGGAATGTCTGTATCAAAACCAGTGGAGACTGATGTTAAATCTTAGCTTGCTTCTCAGTTGCTTTTGAAAAGAACCTCATTTACAGAACAGCTTATTTCTCAGGGTCAGCCTTCAAAAATTTGTAGTAATGAATTTGTCTTGAAGACTTAAAAATTAGTTTCTTCCTTATTTTGCTATTTGATAGTGACTGTTTGGGTATGCTTGGTATTTGTGTTCTCCTCTCCCCACACCTAAATCTTCTGGGTTTCTTTCACAGATAATTGGATTTGGATCAGCCCTGCTTGAGGAGGTAGATCCCAATCCTGCAAACTTTGTTGGTGCTGGTATCATACACACAAAAACCACTCAGATTGGATGCTTGCTGCGCCTTGAACCCAACCTCCAGGCACAGGTATCTGTGTAACTGTCTCCATCTTAGATTCAAGTTCTCATTTGAACTAAATRTCTCTGTGGATCTGAAACCCCTTAAGATATTTAAAAATCACTATTGCAATAGCTGCTTATGACTGCAGACTGCAACAAGAAATTAAATTGTAGCAGCTGGCCCTGGCCCAGCTGGGTAAGCTGCTTCTTCAGAGCAATTCTCTTTCCTCTTGAAAGAGATCCTTGTAATATTCCAGACTGTCTTGTGCATTTTGCACCAGACTAAGCATGCTTCCTTTTGCTCTTTTAAATTAGTAAAAGAGTAATTGGCTAAAAGAGAAAGCATAAGCAAGTGAGTACAATGTGAAGAGTATTTTTACTAAAGCTTTTTTGACAGAGGTGTTACCAAAATTAACTAAGGATTAAAAATAAGGTTTGGGTGGCTGTGTCCTCTGCTCCCTGAAAAAGTGGTTGTGCAGGGTCTTTAGACTTTCCCACAGCAGTTGCTCCTCTTTAACAGATACTCAGGACAACACCTTTCTGTTAAAGCCAAAAAACACTTGACTAACAGTAATTCTCAACAAGAGTTTGAAGATAGGCTTGGTTCAGCCAGTGGTTTAAAAAAGCTGTGTCGCTCAGTGGCTTGCTACCTCTGAGTGTTTTGAGATCTTTTTCCTACCAAAGCTTACAGAGCAAGTTAGAGGTAACTTAGTTTTCACTGTTGATTGTGCATTCCTTTTAATGCCAAACTGTTTAAAAAGTTTTTTTTATGTTATTTTATGTTCTTTTTCAGATGTATAGGCTCACACTACGAACAAGTAAAGAAGCTGTATCTCAGAGATTATGTGAATTGCTGTCAGAACAGTTTTAATATTAACCATGTCAGTTTTGGTTTTTCCACTTATATCACTGTCATCATACTGCAAATAAATGTCTTGTACATCACTGTCTGAGTACTGCAATGTTAACCAATACCAACTCCCTGCCTTAATAGGACTTGACCCTTGTTTGAAATTCAGACTGTAAAATGTACAGTACAGGGAAGTGACTTATTCCATTAAAATGGCTTTTAGTTACACAAAGGGTGGGAGGGCTGTCTTTTGCTCCTTTTTTTGCAGAGGTCAGGCTTTTAAACTTGTTGAAGGGAAATAGTTTTAATTGTGGCAATCAAGGATTTCAGCTGAAAATATCTCAAAAACCTTCTGCTTCAGTACCTCTAAGAGATACTTCCTCTGCTCTGAGCTGAAAGAAACCAGTGTACTGCTGCTCAGGAAGGGTGACTCCCATGTTAATGTAGAGTCAAAACTTTGTAAAGTTGAACATTGCCACAAGTTGTCTACTGGATGGAAGGGCAGATTTGAAGATGTGTTTGAATCTGATTAAAGTGAACATTTATGTTGTGTCGCCAATCTTTGTATTTGAAAAATGCCACAGGACCAGAGTCTTAGAAGTATTAATCTTGTAATATTTTACATCTTAATGTTTTCTGATCTTTGGATTGAACACAAAAGCTATTCTTAATTCTTCTGCTTACCTCCATTAATGAGGTGAGCTTCTCTGGTAGGGGGTGAATGAGTATATACTTGTTTGTTGTTTCTCAGTGAAGTTAAACATTCTGTTCTATGTTTTTTCTGTTTGTCATCAGACTTCACAAGTAATAGTCCTAATGATGTGATACAATTAACTGCAGAAACTAGTATTGTTATAAAAGAAGTGGGAAGMAACGGGCCCTTGAAGGGCTGTAAGGCATGCACTCTTAGGTGAAAATGTAATTTTAATCAATATCTTTTCCCCAGTGTACATTAATGCTCAGACTCAAGAGGCTGAATAACTGTTGTCTAAGAAGTTTCCATCCTGTCAGTGGTCAGAATGTCCAACATGGTGTAGAAAACTTCTGTTGAGACTGAAAGTAGAARACCCAAAAATGTTCAGCTTTTCTAGTGGCTTTTATAGCTGAAGTCTTTGTACCTTGTTTCACATCAAACTCTTTACAGCCTCTCTGCAGAAGTCAATGGACAGAAATTTTGGCTCAGGCTCCTCAAGCCTTGAGGTGCAACAGAGGCTGCTAAACCAAAGCAGGTGAGGTGGCCCAGTTAGAAACCCTGTGCTGGTGGCAGCAAGAGCTGCRGGTCATGGTGAACAAAATCAGCTCCTGCTGCCAGTAGAAGGGAACCTCAGGTCAAGATTTCCTCATGGTCATGGAAAGGAAGCCTGGGACTGCTGTGTCACAGACAAGTGTGCCCAGGAAATGAAGTGTTGAGTCATGGTGGTGACACTGAAAATACATTTAAATGAGGCTGCTGTCATGCTGCCCAGTGCTCAGCAGGGGACAGGATTCTCCATGATTGAGTGTGCCTTGATTTTTGTCTTCACTGCTTTGAGCTCAAATGATGGAACTGGGAGTATCACTTGGTTTGGCAGAAGGCTCCTGATGGTACTTGAGCAAAAGTGAAAAATGAGGAACAAAGGTTTGGCTGTGACGTGTGTATTTTGGGGCATATGTTTTGTTTTTCCAGAAATGGCTGGTAACTATGGATATTAAGGCTGAAAACTGGGCTAAAGGCCTGGTCTGTCTGCAAAAGTTCTCTTGAACAATTGGCCCCTTTAAGGCCTTTCACATTCTTCTTACTTAAGACTCTTGAATCATAAATATTGTAATTGAAAATCTGGGTGAGTGGTTCCTGCAGTCAGGTTGGGCAGTTGGCAAATACTGATGGAATACCTTTTGTTCTGGCCTCTCGATGTTGTGTCTCATTTTTAGTCCTGTTATGTTAACCATGCTCTTGGCTGCTCTGTTAAAATCTGATGTGCTGAACTAAAGGGAGTCTCAGCAAAGACAGAGGAGGAGGTTCTCTTTTGTATTTTCCAAGTCCTGTTGTATATCTGTCCCCCTGAAAAATGTCCTGTGCCCTCATTAAAGGACACCTTGAGACACTGCACTACTTTATTTCACTTTGCTTTGGTTCAAGCTGTGCTAAAATGTGCATTAAAATATGGGAAAGAGGGGGGGGGTAAGGGAAAGTGTCTTTTCAGTGGTGACTGTGTTAAGCTTATGACTGTTCACTCTTTGTATTAAATGTCAGCTCAATGAAGCCATGAGCAGAAAAGTGAACAAATTGAAGATAAATACTTGATTTTTTTTTTTTTTTGTGAATGATGGTTAACTTACCAGTGATGTATCCTGTCAAGCAGACAAAGTAATTTCTGCAGTAAACAGTGTTATTGTTTTTAAGTGCAGTATTTTCAGGCATTGACATGTGAAAATAACTGAATAGCAAAACAGGTAGCATATGTTCATTCTTGACCTACACTCCAGTATGTAACATTTATGGTGATTGTCTTATTTGTATAAAACAAAGTTCTGTCAAATTAAGTGGAGAATTTTCATATAGAAGACTATATATTAGACTATATTCATCAGAAGAACATATTAAGATTAAATAAATGATTAGAACAGTGATGAAACTGTCCTTTTTTTGTCTGGGGGCATGAAGGTGTAAAAAACAATCTCATGGAATGGTTGTTGTGGAACACAATTGCTGTGATTCTTTTATGAGAAGTACTGCWGAATTCGGTCACTGGAATCTTACCTGGTCTACACATTTCTGCTCCCCCAGTGAGCAAGTTTGATTTTGTTCTTGTTTGGTTACAAGTTACAAATACTCTATTTTAAAAAAGCCCCAGAGTGTTTAACAGTTAAAGTACATGAGCAGTACTTGCTGCAGTAAACTGCTGTCGTAGTGGCATAGGGTTGAGGCTAAGCAGTATACATGTGTACTGAATGCAGGGTTGATGGCACTGTAGAAAAAGAGTAATCTAAACTGCTAAATAACCTCATTTAAGCTTTAAATGTATACTTCAGATTCTACACTTGCTAAAAGGGAGAAAAGGGCACTGAGCTTTTGTGCAATCATGCAACTTTTTCTTATATGACTTGCTAACAAAGTAAAGATTGTCTAGAGTGGCAGCAAGTAGAAACTGTTCATGAGTGAACCACTTGTATCCTGTTAGATGCCTGTTGGCTTTGATTTTTTGCAGAGAAATGCCCTAAGCTGCTCTGTGTGTTAGTTATGTTCCTAGAAGTGTCCCACCACACTAAGGGTGCTTGTGGAAACATCACCATTCACTTCTGGGTTATGTAAACACATTGCTTTCACACCCAATCATCTGTGGATGATGAGCACATATGCTGGCTGTGTCCACCTTGAAAGGCAAGGAACAGGTCACTTCCCTTCTCCCACTGAAGTAGTGGGCTCTTCCACAGGTGCAAGTTGACTGTAGGGGACCTCATAGACTATTTTTCAGTTAAAATAATTGGTCAAATAAGGAGAAAGAAGTTAGCAAATTCAGTTTTTTCTACTTTATTTGAACATTGAATTTCTGTTATTGCCCAGTTTATGGGCCAGGTTTTAGCCTCTGGTTAAATAAATCACCCTGAGCAAAGCCAAACAATTTCTTGTCCTCCCTCCTGATCCCCAGCCTGAGCCTGTTCTTTATTTCTGTGCCTGTTCTTTCTTTCCTTGTCTGCACCCCACCCTGCTCCTGATTAGGAATTATCTATCTGGTAACTCCATTGGTAGTCCAGGCAGCTCCTCAGGCAGCCTGACAGCAAGGCTGTTCTGTCCAATCACTACAAGAGAAGCCAGCAATAAGTGTGGAAGGATTAACTTGTGATCAGGGTTTAATTACGCAAAGTGGTATCTGCAGCCACCAGGTCTGGCTAGCGTGTGCAACTGTCAAAGTTACACACACAGCCACTGAATGCAATTATTTCTGTGGTGAGCCTTCTTCCAGGGTTATCTGGGTCTTGGCATGGTAGTTGGAATTGCTTCTTAAGAAGTTCAAGTGGCCTACAGCAGCCACATGCTGTGGTGACCATCATCTTCTCAACATCCAGCCTGTGTGGAAGGGAGGGAGAATCAGTTGGCATTTGTTTACAGCATTTCAGGCTCACAGCCTTTCAAGTACATGAACTGGAGGTTTAGAGGAAAGAGCACAGCCTTCAGCTGAATGGTTCTGTCAACTGCAGGACTACAGACTGTGGGAAATGACTCCATTTTAAGTTCTCATGATGCAGAAACCCTGGTGTATTGAGCTGCTGCCTTCCATTTTAGAACAGGATGGACTCAATGATCCTTGTGGGTCCTTTCCAGCTAAGGATAGTCYGTGATTCTATGATCTCTTCATCTGTTAGGCCTCAGACGGAAGTAGAAAACTAACAGTTCAATTCCCCTGGTCTCTTTTTGGCCTTCTGAATATGTGTAAAGTAAATTTGTTAAAGCTGTGCACTGGACTACTTAGAGTTTACAAAAGGTCTCTCGTGCAGATGCTGAATTGTGTGTGTTCCTTTTGCAGTTTCACAGAACCCCTTTCTCCCTGTGAAGTTAGTGCTGGGATGTGAGGTGGTGGCTGTATGATGCCAGTTCTGGGTGTGAGGTCAGCTAAYGATGTAGAAGACTTGCACATAACTGCTGAATTCACAGGAACAGGGCACAGGTAGGTCAAGTGAGAGCTTGGATAGGCAGGTAAGGATTTGAGTCTGTCCTTAGAGTACTATACTTCTTAGGCTGTTGATTCTTGACCGTGTTCAGCTTCCTGCTGCCTTTGGTTCTGCCGCTCTCTTTGTCAGTGGGAAACTCTATCATAACAGGCCAGAACTCAAGTATGGGAAAAAGAGACTTAAGGAAAAGAATTTTTTTTTTATAAACCTCTTTTGAAGCAGAGGAAAGTTTTCTTTGTTACAGTTAAAACTGGGTTTCAACCACAACTTTATTAGCAGCTGAGACAAAGCTTAACTCTAAAACTCTTCCTCCAGGTTTCACAGCCCTTTCGTCAACTCTCAGGATACAAGGTCAGTCACTCAGTTTTCAAAATGCTGGGGGACACTTGAATGTGCTTTGAAGGGGACAATTTTTAGCATCAGGATTAGTTTAAATTAATTCCTGCAAAAGCAATCCCCTTTATTGCTTTCCATTCTTGAACATTGTATTGGCTTGGATTGTCGGGAATGCAAGGTTTTTTTTCCCCCAGTAACTGAACTTTAATACTGCTGCACTGTTTACTTTTACTGAAGCCTTGATTTCCTGCCAAATTCTCCTGATGGGCAACAGAACTGCACGGGCTCAGACAGTACCCTTGTAATTCTAAAATATACCTGAGTTACACTATTACACTATTAGGAGCATGTTATGAGACAACTGAAGTGACATTACTTACCTTAGATGAAATTTCTTATTTTACTGTCTTATCTATTTGAAATAGGTATTTGTAGTCTAAACCACTTTTTCAGTCTTTTAAAAGCAAACAAACAAAACCAAAACCCCAACCATCAAAACAACAAAAAAGCCCTCCAAACCTGCAGCATTGATGTCTTTCTTTAAAAGCAAAACAACAAAAAACTTACGGAAGTGAGATGACCACCCTTGATTAGATGACAATCCCTGTGTAATAAATTACCTTATTGTTGCTATTAACTGGTTTATACAGCAACATTGTATATTGCTGGGTGGATTCTAACCACATTTTCCTCCCTGAATTATAAAGACAAAGTAGTTAATAAATTTCCCTACTTACAGATGACCAAATAAGGGAATCAACTTTAGCGCTGTACAGCCTCAGTTATCCTTACTTTGTTGAAGAGGGACATGATCCTTCACATCGGCTCAAAGTGATATTTGTGGAACAGCCTTTGAAAGTTATTTCTTCTTCATATTCAACCTCTCTGCAGGGCTCTGTCAAATGTAAAAAGAAAAAATTTCTGCTAAAATTCATCTGGAGTGACCTTTGTTAGATGCCAAAAGCCTCCATATTTGGTTTCATGGAAAACTATTCTTATTGCATGAGATAATTAACAAGTCACAAGTGAGGTACAGAGCAAGAGGTTTTAAACTGGGCACTGAAGTTGCAGGAGATGCTTACCCTGAGGGACAACAAAAGAAAAGAGTGAAGTTCTTTTTTAAGAAAACAGAAGTTGTTAGAATTAAAATGAGAAAAAAAATCCTGTTAAGAATATAGTACACATTCAGTCCAGCATGGAAAAACTAATCCTCTGCTATGAACACAAAGATGCAAAGAGAACAACCCATTGGCTCATTCTGGTAGAATTATTTCTGGTTCACAGACTTACTTGAAAATTGCTTAATTTGCTTATTTTAAGGATATATTTATAGGTAGCCAGAAGTTTACAACTTGCCTTACTAGGGAGAATGTTTAATGCTACATGATGGGTTACAGTTCTACGTGTCAGTGTTAGGTTTTCTCCTGCCTTGAAGCACCACACTAAGCACTTCATGAAGCAGAAAGCTGGCTGAAAACGCAGGTTTTCCAAGGAGTTCAAAGAGAGTGTTTCAAGTTTATACTATGGAGAACAAAGATGGTGAAAACTATGAAGGCAATTCGCGCACTGCTAACACCTGATCCTGCACAATGATCTTTTAAGCACCGTCAGGTTCCCTGCTGAGAGACAGGTTATAGATTATTGAACATTATTACAGGGGAGGCTCAGTTAATGCTGTAGTATGACTTTGGGATTTTCTTATTGGAAAATAAGACAAATACCAACTGGGCAGTAGACTAACATGCTGTATCTATATGTCCAAGTGTGCAGAGCATATGGGAGCTAACAGGAAAGCTGCAGGGATAACCTGTAAGAGCTTTCTTACACTGCTTTTTAAGATGACAGAACAAATGTTCTGTAGCACTCCTGAAGTGCATCCTGTCAGTGTCTTTAAGTCACACTTCTTAATGTTTAGAATATTGAATAGCAGGGAACCTGTATGAAATGTAAGGGGTCAGACAATAACTTAACAAAAAATAACTGCAGAAAGGACAAAAAGAAAAGATGGAACCAATGGGTACAAACAGGATCATAGCCAAAGGCTACAAAAGAAAAATACATACACTCAGACAAAAAAAAAAAGAAAAAAGGCATTAAAAGCAAATCCCTAATAAAAGAAATTATATGGAAATGCATTACCATGTGGCACTGTTGGTGGCACAGCAGAGGACAGTGATGTTGAAAGCTCAGACGTGAGAGCAGATGATGTTGTGCGGGCAGTGGTCAGGGCTGTTGTGTGCAGGGAACTCCTTTCAGCCGTCTCTGTGGAAGCCATAGTGATAACGTGGGGAGCCAAGGTTATAGTTGTGGATAAAACAGTTGGGATCAATGCTGGCCTGGACTGCAGAGACACACTGGTAGGGACAGCTAAGGAAGATGTGCCATATGGAGTCGATGTGGTGTTTTGGAAGTAAGAATGTGTAGTGCTCTCAGCTGACCTAAATGTGGAAGTAGTCAGGGATGTAGACACAGGCATTGTGCTGACTGTTGGAGCCGAGGCAGAAGACAATAGAGACGTGGCAGTGGATGGGAGCCGGGTGCTGAGGGGGCTGCTGGGGGCAGGTGRAGAGCTGGGATTTGGAGAGGTTTGCAGAGGCACTTGTGTGCTGCT
>CADDXX010000036.1:0-132859 GCA_902810485.1 Alauda arvensis
AACACATTCTTGAGCTGGTAACAGCAAAAGCATCATTCAAACATCATTTCCTGTACTAAATTTTTACCCATATTAACAGACTTAGAAAAGCATCAACCACAAACATGTTGGTGATGGAAATTTCCTAACGCAAGCAGTCTTTATAGATTTCTGCTATTTCAGTGCAGGTCTCCAAGGACCATTTGAATCCATATTAATTTCCTTTCTGGCAGTTATGCGGCCGTGTATGAACTGCACTATTTCACTTTTAATCTGTCAGTAATTTAGTAATGTGTAAACTAATTATGCACAGATATTAATGTAATCAGTTTGGGGAGCTATAAAATCAATGCATTTTTACAGACTGTGTTAAAGAGAATTGCATTATTATAGTCATAAGCCTGTTCCTGATAGTGCCATGGAATTAAAACAATTGAGATCCATGCATCAATACACATTCCCAYAACCCACCCAAAAATACAAAAGTATAACTTTCTATAAAGGACAGGTCAAGTTTTTTTTGGTAACATTAACATTTAATTTGCCTGAAAATAATACGTGGCTTCCTATTAAGAAATACTCATTTGATGACATCTCAGGTTTCCTGTAGTGAACTAGAAATGAACTGGCTAGTAACATTTCATCCATAATTCAACCCAAATACTCGGCTTTGCTCCAATGGAAAATGTACAGGAAAGACTGTAACTACAGCTCAGCACTGGGGCACGTGAGTTAATCAAGAATCACATTTGCAGCATCATGTAACAAGTCATTAAAATTATCAAGCACCACTGTGTATTCAGGCATGCAAGAAGAACACTATCAACATACAGAAGCTGAGGTGTGCTGCCACAGACCTGGCTCTGCTCTCACATGCCCAGCTGCAGCTCATAACACAGATCATTATGCCCCTTCCTCATCTCCACCTCCCTCATGATCAAAGGCCTCTTCACTTTTCCATGCTTTTCTACATGCTATTTCCTCTGGTTTCTGTTATTCAGGTCATCCAAGACACACATTTCACTTGTGAAATTTAATAATGCCTTTCACCAACTGTACTTCCCATCACACACACATGCATCAGGCCAAGCAGGACAAGAAGAAGGCAGTCCTGAGGTTACCTCAACAGTTAAAACTCCATCTATTTTCTCAGATAATGATTTCCAAGATAAAAGGAACTTAATTATCTTAGAGAAGCACATTATTCCTCTCAGATTYATTTGAAAATATCAATGAATGCAAAGCTCTGCCACACTGAGAGCACTACTCACAACATAACTACAGCAGTTGCCTGTTCACTTACAARCGCACAATTAAATTATGTGTCAAAGTGTCACGATACAATTAATCCACYCAGATTTGATCTGCTGCCAAAAGGCCCAGCCTTTTCCCCTCTCCCTGCCTGCCCCTGCCTGGCTTCTGCCTGCACATGAGCCCTGGCAGCTCATGGGCAGCTCTGGGCTGGGGCGGCAGGGGACACACACTGCAGGCTGCTGCACAAATAACATCAGTATGCAGAGATAAACACAGCTTGCTTACAAGTAAATTAGTACTTGCTGCTGGTAAAATTAGCAATTTACACATGTAMAGGATATTAAGACCTCGAACTTTTCATGCTACTTGAGTATTAATWTATAGTTATAAATACATTTATTCATGTAAGTTTTAAAGAAACARCAATTTAGAACTGCAAAGCACATCTATCTGTTCTTGTACCCTRTTTTGRAAAGGGAGCTTCATAGATTTAACAYCAGCTTCTAACTGGGTTCAGTACTTCACAGTACMAAAGCACMAGTGAAAAGCTGTCAGCACAGACCCCAAAARCCCATTTACACAGTCACCATGTTTTTTCTTTTCTCTTTTTGAAACACAGACCCTTTTTGGCATAGGCATAACCAGCAGGGTACACCTTGCACAAAGTTTATGTACCCAACAAAATGCATACAAGAAAAACAGCAATAAGCCAGCTATTTTCACCTGGCCCTTGTCAAACTTCAAYGTGTGCTGCTGCCCATGGAGTTCCCATGGTTATCTCCCTTAATGTGTGTTTGGCCTGAGGGAGAAGCACCAAGAACAAGTTCTCAATTTTTACAGTCTCTAAAAACAATATGATTTGCAAACGCATCTTAAGTAGTAGCTACTTTGTGCTACTACCACTTCATTAGGAACACTTAAAAAAGTATTTAAAAATTCATATTCACATGCAATGTGATTGCTATTTAATTCAGTAATTTACTTTTAATAAACACATTCTTGAGCTGTTAACAGTAAAAGCATCATTCAAACATCATTTCCTGTACTAAATTTGTACCCATGTTAACAGACTTAGAAAAGCATCATAGTACCTTACTGCATATAATTCAATTAATATCCAGTTTTGTTTTAATGTTAKAAAACCTCCAAAACCTATAAAGCAGCTATTCCTCACTGAAATAATTCTTTCAGTTCTTAGCTAAATTTCAGTAACACTCAATTTTGTGGCAGACAGAAAAGAGGTTCTAGCTGATAACAWGGTTCAGGTGAGCTCCCCTCAGACACTACAATACACATGGTATTCTTTGTGGAATAGGTTTATCTAAAGATAGTACTTTTTTATAAAACTGAAGCCTAAAATACTTTCAAAAGTGAAATTAAATGAAAACAGATAGGTTTGGCAAAGTCTCATGTTGGCAAACTTTATTTGCAAAAGGCTCAGAGGAATGTAATAAAGACAGAAGCTGTCATGGCATGCAGAAACATGCAAGCTGAGAAGAAAAAGGTTTCTGGTTCAGCCTAACATYTGTACCTGCCCTCATGCCAGGTTAGGTCACCTTACACATACACACCAGTAAATGAATGAAAACAAATATTTTAAATTAGTATTAAAAGGATCAACTTCAACTCCCTGCCTCCCCTCTGAATTTTGATCATTGTGTCAAACTTCTATACTGTCAAACTGTTACCCACTACCTTTTATTTACATAGATGGGAAAATCTCCAACAAACTAGCACACTTTAAAATTATTTCTCAAAATCATTCAGTAAATTCTCCCTCCTGCACCAGGTACTAGCTCTTAAAATAAGCTGAGTGGTCGGAACTACTGTAGCTTAAACATACTTTTGTTTATAGTGCTTGCAGAGCAATGCTTGTACAGACAAGCTAATTAGGCTGGGATTTTGTCCCTTTATTTTTATAATTCCAGTTTTAGGAGCAGAGCATTTGATTTATTACATGAAGGTATTTTTATAGCCTCAAGTACTACTGCTCTTTAGGACATAGGGAACATCAYAGCCCATTTAATTTACACAGGAGATGTTAGTACTATTTAATGGCATGTAAACATTTTATAAGGTAAGCTCAAATAACAGGAGATTTTTTTTTTTAATATACTTCAGCAAAAAGGTTCACAAATAGATTTTCATTCTACTTTATTGGACCAATCTCTGTTATTGCATCAGAAGTGAATCGAGTTTTAAAAGGTGTTAAGAGTTTTCAATATATTTTGTGACACTGAGCAGAATCACAAAGTATACATAAAACAACCAATGCGTGAATTAATTCCAGAACTAGTGTAACTGCACACCCTCAAATCATATGTAATTGTCTATGACTTCAAGCAATAAGTGCAAYGGACTATAGATAATATTATAATTCTATTTCTTTTCAAACTTCACAATTTTAYACAATTCTAGATAGAAGCATTTCAAAGATATTTCAAAGATACTTTATCATCATTATTATTATTCCTTCTTCATAATAGGATTTTTAAGGAGTGACAATATCTTTTTTAGGCCAATTGATAAAATTAAAAACTACAGTAGTTTAAAACAAAAGTGCCAAAAAACGAATTTCTTCTTACTAGAAACATTCCCACACATATTTTTACACCATGGTTACTTCAATAACACTGTTAGTCATTATTTTCATCTAAATTAAATCATATGCTAGCATTCTACAAATATTAAGGGTTTTTTTTCTTCAGTGTTTGCATCATAAAAAGACAATAGAAAGATCAGAACCACTGCCTGTTTTTGAAAGGAAGTTTGGGGGTTTTTTTACAGTTTTACAAGGAAAAGGATGAAGGGGGTTGTGGTAGGAATCACTAAAACAAAATCTAAACCTGGATATCACTTCATTGTCAAAATATTTTCATTTTGGGAGAGAAAGGTAAGACAGTAGCAAATAACTTATACATTTACTGGTGTGACTGTATTTTATTGTCTTTTATGTAGTGTATGGGTAAATCAGAGGAAAACTGCAGCCTATTTTATGGTGTTTGTTTTGAAAAGCATGGAAAATCTGTAAATCCCTTATACAGCAAAACATAAGTTGAATAACTATAAAAAAAAGAATTCTGCCCCAGTCCCATATTGTGCTTCTTTGTAAAGCAGAAGAGACATTATTCTTGGAAGACTAAGAAAAAGGCCTGAAAGTTCTGGTTCTTTCATAAATGCCACATCCTCCCCAAGGGGAATGGTGTGYTTTCAGTTGCTGTTTTGTTGTGCTGTTACAWGAGTAAGTGRTCTGASTTTGGGAAAATATTCAATAAAGAAAAATATTATTATCTCAAGCTGACACAAGGCAAAATGAAATAATTGCTTCAACACCATTTTGGATTAAACACCATGCCTAAAAACCTACTTAAGTGAAAGTGCTGTAAATACAAGTGTGGAATATTAACTTTATGAGGCGCTTAACTGCACTGGATTGTAATGAATTATCTAGTTCTAGTGATGCTGTGACACATTTCAAATGAGAACCATAAGGAGTTAACTCACAGTCTTTAGTGACTTTCAACATGTTCAGTGACAATATAAGATCCCATTCATTTCCCACGACATAGTCATTTTCCATAACATTTCATTATAAAATCTATGAGTATTTCTCCACCTAAAAATGCTTCTAATAGATAAAAAMACTGATACAACTTCTACGCAACACTCATCTCATTTTTGAAGTGATTCATCATAAAAATCACACTAAAATGTACCTGTTCTGCTCTTGGACTCTTCTCAGCAATTAATATGTAGCCTCCTCATTTTATGTTTCTTCCACCTGTAAGATTTGTATGTCAAGGATGCAACAACTGTCGCAGCAGAGCTTTTCTATCTGTTCTGTTTGCACTGAACAATCAATGCCTATATACGACAATTTGAAGAGAAAATACTGCACGGTTTTAATCTCTACCCATACTGGGTGCACTTCTCTTGATAACTAAGGTATAACTTGGTGTATTCTTTAAAAAAAAAATCATGATTTTAAATTAACAACGATATCTTAGATTTTACAGTATGGACTACTGTTACGTAGGGATAAGCTGTGCTTTCTTGTTCACCGTTACAAACTCATAACTAAACAAATTCCCCCCATCTGCCATCATGTGTGATCTTGCTAAAATACATCTTGTTCCATCATACACAACTTCCCTATCACACACTCAGAGAATTGTTACAAAGATGGTCTGAAGGTCTACTCATGGGAGTAGTCCCTCCTTTAAATCCCTTGGATTCTCTTTGGCATGGGATAAGCACCTGTGGGAGCAGCCCAACAGGTTCAGCAGAGAGCTAAGGAGCTGGTGGGAGGCTGGGAACAGCCCCAGCCTGTGCAGGGTGCAGCACAGGGATCAGCCCCTCCTGGGAAGGCAGGGGAGATGGGAGGGACTGCCCCCATCCCCTGCCCTGGCAGTTCCACCTCAGCTCTGCTCCAGCCGGGCTCAGGTAGGTGCTGGTTAAAGAGGAGGACACACACTCTGCATTCCTCCCTGGACACAAAGGTGTGCTCCAGGTGTGCGGCTCCAGAGCCCTGCTCTGTTATCCCTGCTCATGCAGAGTCATCCTTCATCCTGCAAACAATCCCACTGAAAGCAAAACTAAGAGGTTTTCAATGAGATTTAAGTGAGACTATTCTCATGTTTAAGTGCTTTGTTGGATAAATGCCTTCATTTTCCTTTAGGACCTTATCCAGTATCCATTGTAAGTGGAAGAGACTTCTATTGTGAGATCAACTTTTATTATTGTACAGTCTTTACCCAGATTATGTCCTCACTGTGCAAAATTAGTTGCCTATATATATATATACATATATATATATATATATATATATATATACAATGAGAAGATTTTTACA
Source organism: Alauda arvensis (assembly GCA_902810485.1). NCBI lineage: Eukaryota > Metazoa > Chordata > Aves > Passeriformes > Alaudidae > Alauda > Alauda arvensis. The sequence continues at coordinate 6,086 of CADDXX010000036.1, forward strand.
GTTGAACAGAAAGGTGAATGTCTGTTCTACCAAAATTTGGTTGCAAATCTGGAATTCGATCTTATTCCTCTATAAGGTTTTGAAACTATAAATCTGGATGATGACCAGAAAACCAAAATTTTGGATCTCAGACTTGATTTTAAGTAATTATATCTTCTAGAGAGATTTGGAATTAAGTCATTTGCTAATTTTATTTTTTTCTGGTTTGACATTATCATTCAAATTCATAATTTTTCTAGAATCATTAAAAGCTGGAAGCTGTCCCAAATTTGTTGCTGACATAGTTAAGTAATTGTGTTTTGGGAACATAGGTGTCCCAAACAGAATAATCATTGCTATTCTAAAATGAAATAACTGTACATTTTCTGCTCCAAAATGGTTATTTAAAAGCCTGGACACATACAAATATCAATGTTATTCACAAAGTGTTTACACCATACACGGCATTTTTCATTCATTAATCTCAAAGCAGAGAAAATAATCAATATTCTCTTTTTCAAGTGACAACTTCAGATAAAGTTCCCAAAAGTTTAACAATAAATCAGTGGGAAAAAAATGGGAATAAAACCTGAATCCCAAGACTCTGTTTCTATGGCAGCAACACTGCTTCCTCAAGTTTTTTATACATAAATACACGATGTGGGATGTTTGGGAAAGAAAACACCTCAAAATAGCCAGTGGCAGTGCCACAGCAGTGGCTGGAGCTTGCTGGCACTCTTGTTTTGATAAGGTCTGTGCTGCACAGACACATTGCCAAGGGCTTGCAGTGTAAAACACATTTCATTACCAGCAGTTATGAGAGCATATCAGTTTATGGGGATGATTGTGCAGCTGGTGGTGAGTGTTATAAATATTTATGCTACTGCAAAGGAAAACTCCCTCCTGAAGGTGTTGGAAAGAGGGTCTCTGTTTTAAAGAAATGTTGAAATGCTTCCTCACCTTTTCTACCTGACTTTAAATCATTGAACAGACTTTCAGTGTCTATACATCTTCTGGGATTTTTAACAGCAGCAAAAATTGAGCTTTTTGGTGTTTCCAAAGCATTCATTGAAAGAAGTCTATGTKAGCCCAATGGAAGTGACTGATCACCTTATTTCTATAATCCTGTGACAAATCATCACTGGCATGAGATGTAAAAAATAYAAGTAATAGTTGAGAAATAATTGTRAAGAAMATTGTTTCCATGGAATGATGGTACTCCCTGATGCTTATTCACATCACTACTGGTGCTCACACAAGAGACTTCACACAACATCYTAAATGTTGTTCCTGACTGAACACAGGTTCCTTTGATGGAACTCCTTCCTTTAAATCTTTTGAGCTTTTAGAATTCACAGCCAAACTGAGTCCAGTGTTTTTGGAGTAAGCTGTAACATGTAAATTTTCATAAAGATGCAGATAAATTTTTGGATMTATTTTTAAATGATTGGGTTTTTTAACCAATGCAGAATCACCCTCCTGAGGTTTACATTGTGATTCAGTGCATTTTAAATGGCAGCATGAGGTCCACTTAGACACTTTTATTATTTTCTAGTTTATTCTCAAACCCTGCAACAGCAACGTAGGGAAATGTAACTGAACTCGACATCACAAAAAAAATCAGGAAATGTTTGCAATTTTGGTTCACTATAACTCATTTTAAGAACACAAATTCCCTTTCTTTGTACACATAAATGTCATGTGAAGGGCACATAAAAGTTTAGTCAAAAGGGGCCTATTAAAAGCAACAGTGACATTAAGCATGAGCAAAGAATAAAATGTATAATTTCAGAATCATAAAAACACATGGTTTCATTAGACTGGCGTGTGGTGGTTCTCTCCTGTGTCTCAGAAGGGTTGGTATTGATCTGACTATGAAGCTGTGACAATAAAACTGTACTCTATTGACTGCAGCTGCAGGGTCTCCAAATATTATTTATTGAGGCAAGCAGAACAGCAAAGCAAAAGCACTGCCCCAGTAATAAGTGGTAATTGCTGGGAAGTGAAGCATTGCACTCCCTATTGACCCTTGCATCCTGAAATTTCGATGGATTATATTTAACTCCATTAGGATTGGCATTATCAAATTACATAAACCACATTATAGAACAACCAGCCTCAGTTTAGATCATTGATTTTCGATTATACTGATCTTCCATATGATTCAGAAGTAGCTTCTATTACCAGTGATCTGATATCTGGGTTGATCTGTAGGGGTGGAAGTGCTGTTTTATTACAATGAGATAAACAGCACTGAAGGAAAAAAGTAACTATTCTTCTAGCACATTGGCAGATTTAATCACTCCTGTAAATAATATTATTTATTTGTAGATTGAAAATTGGGTAGTTCAAAATGCAGATACATTCCTAAAAGCTTTGATACTTCACCATTTTCCTGTTAAAGACATCAAATTATTTCTGCTAATTTCTCATCCTGTATAGATCAATGTATTATCAATGATGATGCCAAGTTTCTGGTATCAGATACGTGTTACGTTTTTAAGATAAAATAAAATGAAACTGAAAGGAATATCTGCCTACTTAAGCAGCTACCACTGAGCTGTTCATCATTCTGAACGTCACTGATCTAAATTTGATATGTTCTCAAGGGTCTATCAAATCCTTCCCATCCTCTRCCAAAGTGTCTTATCATGGATTTGAACAATTTACTGAGCTCTAAAGCTCAGGCAATTTTGATGTATCCCTTACAAGCCTTATTCAAAAATCCAATTTGTTACAGCACTTAGCTRAAGTTTTTAGAAAGTCATGAATTTTGGTCAGGGATTGCTGGTTCATTCACTGGCACTGGGCTGGGGTGATGYCCATTGCACACACTAATTTTGTTCTCAACATTACAGTGAGCATGGCACGTTTTTCAAAAGGAATTGTCTTTTTCCTTTCATGGTTTTTTTTTCAAAGACATTGGATTTTATTTGTGTGTTTAAAATGTCTATTGCCAGGACTATAAGAACCAGTTCAAAGMTTGAAAGGAAAGGTCTGAAAGAAAAAAAATAAGTTTTTAAGCAGAGGAGGTGAAGAGACTCACTATTTATAGAAGGGATGATTAAAAGTCTCTCTCAAAAACTCACCCATTCATTTCCACCAGAATTCAGTGTGAAGATTASTTTCCAATACTAATTATTCCAATTTGTAATCCTCTTCCTTTTTCTTGACATCAAATAAATCTGGCTMCTAAAGTTACTGGTATTTTGCAACACTGAAAAGGTTCTGCTTAGTTGGAAAATTCACCCTCAGTTTACAGCAGTAACTCACAACATGTAAAATTCTCACATAAACTGATGTCTGAAAAGTGAAGGAGTCTGAGAGCAGAATAAACTGATTCAGAAAGATGCTTATTATTTTGAAGAGCCTTAAAATTAATATAGTTTRGTAAACAAATCATACAAAGCATAAAAATAGATGGATTGAGTGAGAATCCATCTGGAGAAAAGCTTTTTTCACATCAGTAGGAGATTACTGTAGAGCTGTCATTGCCTGAAATGAACTAGATGATAAACGGCCCAAAAAGAGAGGAAGATGAAATTCTAATAAAGTTTCAAAACATTTACATTGCAAAGACGTGAATATTTAATCTATCTTTATTTCTGAYTTGAGCCATAAAAGTTAAACCAGRGTAAGGAAAAGTATAGAATTTTTTCTTTTCTTTCCAGTCACTTCATTTCACAGTAGGAAGTTCTCCTACATTACCTTTCCTTCCTCACACCAATACTGTTGTTAGGACATAGGYTCATCCCTGTTAAATATAATTCTTGGTAAAGTACATTTCTCTAATTCATTAAACTTTATATYGAATTTAGCAAACAATTTAGCGATCATGGTTTCCAGTATGTAGTGAACAACTGAGCAAAATGTCAGGAAAACCACAGCATATAGAATTTCTGTTTGGTCATAAATGTCTCTGCCTGAGTAGCAAATGTGAGYAGTTGACTCTTTAATGCTACACTGCAGTTAAATAATAGGGTATAAACAGTCAGGCTAATGACTTCACTATTRTAACTCCAGACCTCCTTGACATAGCTAATAATTAGCACTGAATATCATACAGAAATATGCCATGTTCTGCCCTCTTGATTTCTGTTTCAGTCTTGGCATTTCAGAACCTTGATGCACTAAAATAAGGTTGTTAAATTAAGATCCTGAGRAACATGCAATATTAGCAGGTACATTTGTAGTTTATGGCTGGAAAGATTGTTGATATTGAATCTGTTTCTAAAACCTGTGAGCTTTTCAGTTGTGAGAATCTATAAATAGAAATATAAACCAATTATGTGAATAAAACTAATAAATAAAGTTATGTAAGATATGCCTGATATACTGATAAACATGGAACAAGAAGGTATATTTTTTCAGCAAGACTTTGTGCAAAAATCTGGAGTTTTCTTTTGTCTTACCTTGACAGAAAATGTCTTAAATAATRAAGTCAGAAGTGATGGAGGGAGGATACCTCTTCTGAAATAGAACATAAATATATATATATAAATTACGTAAGTATATGCATCTGAATGTGATTTATATTGATTTCTTCAGAATTCTATGGCATTAAAATATTCCACTTGTTCTGCTTGATCTGCCTATTTTTGTTCTTTGAAAGTACATCAGTTCTGAGTTTTGAAATATAAACATTAYCTCAGATGCAAAATCATGGAAAAAAACCAACATCTCCTTTTTATTTCTGGCATATTGATCTCAATAACCATTCACCAGTTCCAGGAGCATTTATTCTTTTCAGAGAGAAGGCTGACATGGTGGCTGAGCTGTAAGGCTGGTATTCAATTCCCAGCTCCCCCATGGGCCTCTTTTGTGATGTTGCAAATTCACATGGGCACTTTGTACTTTAATTTCCCCTCACCACAGCAGAGACAGTTGTACCTTCTTGTGTCACAGCTGTATCTTGAGAAGGATCAGGATGGTGAGATATGAAAACAGGGGTCATATAAGTGTTTCATAGAGTGTGACAGATGTATTCTAGAAGAGGACCTTGCATAACAAGACTTCTTGGAGAGCATAGGGAACAATTGTATTTTTCCAATGTATTCCCCTTTTAAATTATGAGCTATTCCCTCAGAGACAGAAACAAATAAGAATAGAGTAGGACAGCATAAGGCAAGAATTTTACAGAGTGTTATGACAGCAAAAAAATAAAAATGGGGTAAATGAATTCACCCTTATTTTCATTATTCAGAAAAAATAAAAGTAATTTCTTGACACATTGGCTTCAAGCACAGTGGGCCYTCATTATTAATTTTACTACTGGATTTTTTTCTTTTAAGAAAAAGATCTAGAGTAGAAACTTTCCTCATGGAAAAGACTGCTAAAGAAATCCAAGTTTGTACTTGCAAAGTGRTTTSATGAATGAAGATKACAATGCTACCTYGAAGTGACAGGGCCAGGTCTGAGGACTAAATTCATTCTTCTATAGAACAGAATTTTACTTACATCTCCCTTGAGCTCTGCTTGAACTCTTCTCCAGTCTACAGAGTGAAGTGRGAACCCTGGTAGAACAAATTGTCCATCATTTAAGCATATTGATCCAAATCAGTCTCGTRCAATTAGCAGCTCAGTCAAGAGCAGCGTGGATTCCAAAGATGTCTATTCCATCTTCTAGAACACAGACATAAAGGAAGCACTACATGCACAAACACACTGAATTTCACAGCAATCTTGTTTTTGATGTCACCTACAACCACACAATAATTTGCAATTGCAGCAGTCATTCAAGAACTTATTTGACAGTAAAGTCACGTCTCAAATCATGTTTCCCAAGWATGCTGTTCTCCTAACCAAATTTAAGTAGAAAATAAAGGCAGTTATAACTTTCTTTCATGAACTTTGTCACTGGTAAAACCCCATCATATCAGGTTTATTCTCAGATRCAGGAGCAAAATTTGTAACGAGAGCTGAAAAAAATTCAGAGAACTCCTAAACATTTTAGAAAACACTGCTGCCTTGTTTCCATGGTACTTAAATAGCTACCTATTAAAAGGGAGAAATTTGATTTTGAAAGAAGTTACTACTACTTGGTAACACACTACAAAATGGGAACTGTTTTCATTCCATGGCTAGATTAAAATCTAACAAAATTTAACTATCTCATAAAGAGCTGTTTATTATTTTATAACTTTAAAAATTTTCAAAGTGATGTCACATTTATTCACTTGCATATATTTCACCAGCATAYAGATTTTTCTTCATTTAAAAGTTTTCCTCTAAAACAAAATGTTAGCTGATACCTYATTTTTTCAGGTATAATTTAGTGTCATTGAGCAAAAAGATCAAAGTTTTTGTTGCAACCACACTTTGGAAAAGTGTTTGGCTACTCAGTGAAGAACCATTTGAAATAAGTTTTCCACAGCACTGTAGGATATGTCAAGAAAGTCAGGGAGACACCATGTGCTATGGAGAAATAGGAGGAAATACAGCAGTAGAAAGATATTAAGGAATATAATTTTAATTTTATTTTCTTGATGGGGTAGCTGGTAAACTGTGTGAATGGATGGCAGTGCCTAATATTTGAAATATTTGAGAGTTATCAGCTGGGAGGACAGGAGATGAGGAGAGGAGATTGATCATGAGTAGAGATTGATTTGGGATTTCATCAAGGTTCAGGAAAAGGGATTGGTCCAAGGTTCTATATTTTCACAGCCCTCGTGCTGGGTTGCACTACGATAACAAAGGGATGTATGATGTGTAGATAGATGATGTACTGAAAGGAGGAATTATTTGAACTTTCAGTGCTTCTTGCCTAATAGCTGGCTCACACCAACCTCGTGTGTACCCTGGCTGTGTRACTACACCTTTATCCTACATTACCTAGGGGCATGCATTTTCTCTACTGAGTGAGCAACATTTTAGAGTTCCTCTATTTCTCTGCTGGAGCTTAAATCTGTTGTGTGCCACTTTTTATAGAAAAGAACTCTTTCCCAGAKCTGCTTCCAGATGACATGACATGATAAAGCACGTCCAACATGGGCTTGTGTACTCSTAACAATTATCCAGAGAGATGGGATGCAATATCCCAGTCTGAAGGAATGAGACTGGTTCTAATTTTCTGTCTGGGGGTGGAAGGTTGTTTAAACAGCAGACAGGAGTGTGGTGGGGGTTGTTTGGTTTCTGGTRTCCTTCCTATGTGATGCTCTTCAGAATTATCTGGTGTCATCAAAGTGCCTGACRGACCTTTACAAGCAAATATAATGACATTATTTGTGCTGTGGCAGTTTAGAAAAGGAGAATGTGGTTACAGTGCATGGCTATGGTRGCAGGGGATCACATCTCCAGTTCAGCTGCAGCCTGACATGCAAAGTGTCTGACTACTAGGGAATGCATCTCAAGGGAGAAGGCAGGGAAGCAGGCAAAGGGAAGTTTTCTCTTTGGAGATGTGAGACATGAACAGGAAAAATGCACTATTGAGCTGTCATCCTACACTGCTTCATGAATACTTGATCCTGGTGCTCTCTGTGCTGATATTCTACTAAGCATAAAATAAATGCAATTCAGTTCACATTGGTTRGGTAACAAGGGAATCAGCACTATCATCCTATGTCATGAAACTGTTGGACTCAATGTGGAAATGGGAAAAGCTGCTGGCATTAYAGATAACATCAGCTGGCTCTAGATAAAGCAGCCTGCCCCAAGGGGAGGGGGCTGGGAGGTGGGAARGGGAGTGGAATAACTGCTCAGAGTGCCTTCACTGAAGTGACTGCCTTGCCAAATAGCATCATTTTGTTTATCTCAAAATAAAGATTTCTGTGGTGGAATCAGTCCTGCCTAATAGTTCAGAGATCTTTTGCAATGTGCAGAAATGTTTTTAAACTCAGTGTTTTCCATTCTGCTGTGCAAACCCTGCTCCCCCAATCACTAACGCTGCACACAAAGCACACAACATGATGTACATGTCCTGAGCCACAGTGAGAACCTCTTAATTTAAACTTATTTGCCCTATTCAAGTGATTCAGCATGTAATTAAAGTCTATCGCATTATAAAAATTAGCTACAGATCATCATTTGTTACCAGTGTGGCTCACAAGGGCTAAGCCTGCTTAATATTCTGGTTGGCAGCARAATGTTCGAGGGCAGAATCCAGATCAATACACACAATTTTTTTTCAATCTTCCCTGTGGTAGTAGTGTTGTACATTTTGGCACTGCTGTCTTGCCAACTGTAATGAAAGAAATTGTCATTCAAAATAAGACCAATTAAAAACTGATGTCCTTAAAAAATAGCGCTGCAGCATTTTTTTTTTCTTTTGGATCCACCATGTTCAGCAGACCACCATGGCATGAATTGCCATTAATATGTCATTTCCCTTTCCTGTTATCACAATATAAAAGACCTTAGCTCTGACCTTTCTATCAAAACATCCTTTGTTTAGAATGAAAGCTATTCACTGTTAGACCCTTATCTATAGAGCTTAGCCAGCGGATCAAATCCAAAGAGCAGAATTCGTTTACTTTGTATTAAATGAGCTCAGTTAAGAAGTTTCAATTTTGGCAGAAAGGTGCATTAATCACAAGGAAAAGAACAGATCTCACTTTTCACAGCTTCTGGTTTACTTTCAATACAGTTACACAGTRAGGCTTTTGTTCCTTAAAAGTAGCACTGTATTTAAATACAGTAAATATAACAAAATTACCTTCTTAAAATTACACGAGAGTTCCTACAGTACAGGATGTCCATAATGACCTCAGTGTTGCATGACTAACTTTACAGCTTCAAAAAGGTTCTAAATTAGTTTGGACAGATGGGTTTTATCCAGAGGAAATCAATGAGGTTTTGTGAGTCTGACTTAATTTTTATGCAGCCAGTACTTTGAGATGAAATTAAAATATGTATAAAAAACATATTAAAGTTTCCCTTGGGTTCATAGTTGTTTGTACATTTACAAGGTGTTAAAGAGATGATTTAAAAACTAACTATATGAGGGATCAATGCAAGTATTCTATGATTTATGGTCTTTCATGACATTTTTGACACTTYTGGCCTAATGTCTTATGTGTTTTGAACCACTAATTATCATTTAATTCATAAGGGTTTGGTGAGATTTTATAAGTGTAATATAATATAAAGAGCTGTATCACAYGGAAAGTTTTAGAAGAAAACAGGTTGTAAATAAAGATGTGCTGCACCAGTTAAAAATCCACTTGTTTGTGGTACCTCCAAATGGGGAAGGGCTCCCCATCTGCCAACAAAATTGGTAGATTTTTAACTTGTTATTCAGTACTGAGGGCCAAAATCTGCAAAACAAAAGGCAGGTTTTCACAGATTTAGGGCTTTCACTCATACCAAACCCAAAGATTTATCTGCCTGATCAGCTGTGATCTGCCCATCTCCAGGACCAYAAAACCCTTGTATACTCACATCTTTACATACTCCAAAAAGGAACAGAAGCTGGACTATTCTGGAAACTCATAAGAAYTGAATATTTCATACTCTTCTATTGAACTGCCACAACTTAATCCTGAAATTGACTCAGAGCAAGTAGAAAGGTTCCCATAACAGGATTTTTAAATACTCCTTAAATTATCCAAAACCAAAAATCTCCTCAATATTCCATTCTGGTTTGGATACTTCATAATATCACCTGTGGGTACAACACTGTCTGCAGACTCACAATAACAAATCCTTTTTAAAAACACCCCTATGTCATTTCATTTTCTCATAATTATTTAGCTCAACATAGCTAAGAAACACACTAATTTACAAATCTCTAAAACATAAAATAGAACAAACTTGAGAAGATTATTCCCTAATTCAGTGCAGTCATTAGCAGTGAGCACCTGGAACTTTGTCATGATTCCCCAATGTCTTTTTAGAGATGCGAAGATGGTTCAGTGTGTTTGTTTACTTTTCTGGGGAAAGGAGTGTTAAATAATGTGGAATACATTGCCCAGCTCTGTGTTCTGACACATCCACCACTACTGAGTGTGTGTCAAATGTRGGCTACAGTACTGGACTGTGACAGGGTGAAACCTGGGAGAGTCCTTCACTCTTCCCAATCTCCAAAAACATGCAAAAGTTTTACTGTTAGCTTGTAAATACCTAATAATGCATAGACAGACTTCCAATTCTTTGAAATCTGTGGATTTCAGCCTGTGAGCCAAGGTTTTTGTGCTACATAATAACTGAGAAAAAAATCCAGGAGAAAGCAAGACAGGAGTATAGGACATTTAGATAAAGATATCCAGGGAGAATAAATTTCAGGAGGCTCAGTAATAMTTCATTTATCAAGAATCCAAGCAAAAGTACTCTTACTCTTTTACATTTTGCCTAGTTTTGTGGTAATTACTGTTGATGACAATTAGTGTGATCATTATGCTGAATCTTACCTAGGCATCCTTTTTTTTCCACATCATACCATAGATACTATCAAAAAACACCACTAATGATTTGTCTTCTGTGAAGGAAAATCTTAAAGCCTGTTCTAGATCCTCTGTAGCATCTGTGCTTACAGTGGAGAATAAAATAGAGAAAAAACAATCTTCTGATGTTTTCAAAAAGCAAGAAGTTGTTGGCTTTCAACAGATTGCAAATGAAGGAKCTAATTTTGATACTTCACTCCTATCAAGTTGTACTTTTCCTTTTCAAAGGACATTATTTGCCATTGATCAACTCTTAACATTCAGGACTTCCTCTTCAGCTATTCTGGCAAGCCTGACACATGCATGACACTTAGCACAGMACAAGCATGCAAACCAAGACTCAGATATTGCACACTGAATCCAGGAAATCAAAGTTTCTGAAAACAGATGTGGAATTTGCAACAGGCAAAAAAAAAAAAAATCCCCTGTCAGCCCCAAGTAAGAATGAGAAAAGAGAAACTCATGACACTGAGAGACTCTTTTAAAGGTTGTCACTTTAACCTTCTTCAAATTTAAACAGTAGACTTACAGTCAAGAAAGCTGTGGTCTCTACAAAAAACAGGTTTACTCAAATTACCTTGGTCTCAGTTCTACATGATCCAGGACAGTGAGGGTAAAAGGGTTCTCACTAAATAGCTAGGTTTCAGGAAATTCCCCTTAATGTATATATTTTTTCCTATTATATGGCAGTAATACAGGGCAAAGGGAAAGCACAGAACATGAAATGTCCTGCAGCAGAAAAACGTAATATATAAAATAGCAGTCAGATGTAGACACACAAAAACAAGAGGTAAAAGAATGTTCTAAAAGATTAGGGCTCGTTACCTTTTCTCTTGTGGGTGTCTACATTTAACTCATTGCTAAGATCTTCCTTCTGTYCATTTTGGGGTCTGTGGTTATAATTTAATTCTGCCAGCTCCTCATCAGGGAAATAAAGGAAAAAATCCTTTTATCAAATATGAAGAAGGAAGCAGTGGTGTTAAAGCATGGGCAAGCAACAGAGARCTTCAGAGAGCTGAGATGCTCAAGCAGCTCTTGAACACTTTCTCCTACTCTCAGCATTTCTTTCTCAAGAGAAAGATCATCTTACTGTTAGAGCAGCTGAGTCATGCTGCTCTGAGCTGGTTTAGATTCTTTCTGTTTCTTTTTGTTATGAAAGAGTCCCTTTCATGCAATTCATGAAGTTATCAAGTCCTGAACTCGGTGCACCTTCGATTCTACACCACAGCTTCTTTTCTGCTTGATCTCTTTGCTGTCACAGCTTCTGATTTCAGTGTTTGTGGGATTCTGGTATGGCTGCCCTTAATTCTCCTTCCCACCTACTGACTCTGCATATTGAGTGCCTTTTCCACACTCAAATAGATACATATTCAACTTCTATCAGAACAGATGCTAGCTGAGGAAATGGAAAACAAAAATTACCATTATTTTTATATACAAATTCTAATATTCTGTATGCAATTACAGTGGAAAAAAATCTTTCCCTGCCTTTATTAAATAGCAGAACTGTACAGTGAGCCTTGAGAAATCTGTATATTAACATACTGATACTGGGTTTTTTTATCAACATATACAGAAGAAAGTTTAATATCTTTAAATGAATAACATGCTTGCATGTGTTATCTGGCTACCTTCTAGTMAAATGAATTATGCTCCTGTATATCAAAGAGCTGTGTAGAGGRTGGAATGGAATTTCTGTATTCCGTTAGGATAATGTAAGCAAAATAAAATTCTGGAAAACATTGCAATTAGATTCCAAATTACTTTACAGTCCTTAAGCACATGAATCAAGCTGAGAAATAATCTCCCTAAAACTCATTAATCAAATCAAGTATATAGCATTCCTTAACTAATGCTGTCCATTCCATGAAATGTGTACACAGAAGGCTTTCTTTTTTACTTCTCTCTCTCATAACTGTTTATATGCACACTGAAGAAATATGTCCAGCACTGCTTGCAATAGTTCCAGTAAAAAGGTACCATGAAAACAAACCTCTAATAAAGAGTTTCATTATTAGTAGGATGTATGAAGGAGATCATAGAAGCAAAGGTGTACAAAACTTTCAGGGTGCAGCTTCTTAAGGAGTTACAAAAAGAAAAAAAAAATGTTTGCAATCCACACAGTGCATTTCACTCAACCTGAGTTTCTCTGAGTTTCAGATTTTAAAAGAAAATAAAAAACTGAAAGTGAAACTCAGCTTGAGAGCACTAGGTTTTATCTTGTTTTACATCAAAACCTAACAAAACTGTGAATTTTTCTTGCTTTCAGCATGAAACTATAAATCACCTCAGGTTTTCTCAAACATTTCATTAACCTTAAGGTCAGTTCCTCAGGGTTAAATGCTGTTGTCACTGGAGAAAATGGGATTTTTGCCATTGACTTCAGTGCAATCAAGCTTTGGCCCGTAGTGAATTATTTAAGTGAAGCCAGTTAGTATGAGCTGGGGAATACTGTAAGATAAAACTGAATAATTACTTAGTAGGATTAMAGTAACAAACCAGGATATATTATTTAGAATTAATTATTCATCTWTCTATATTGATTAGATGTGCTAGTGAAAAACTTTAAAACCAGCAATTTTTTCTGAAATTCCTTAGCAACTTTGAAATATTCKATTGGAAAGGTTCATTGGCCAATTATCCAAGTGTTTTTTGATTGATACCAGACAGAGTGGTAGGAAAAATTATTGAGATAAATACAATCAAAAATTTGAAGAGTTAAGATAGAAATTCCAAAGAAATGGTTTTGAAATGGAGAGAAATTATAATGTAGAATTTGGGTATTTCAATCACCAGTGCCAGCTTTTGCTGTAGATAGGTACTTGGAAATGCTCGTAGGCACTAGAAAGGTCTTGKGAAATATTTTAGATGGTACTCATGTGTCTTACTGCACCTTAGATGCCTTGAAGGTATCACTTTTAGTCCCTTCTAAAACACATAAAATAACTGCTGTAAATGGACCAGGCAGGTACTCACAGACAGATATGGAAATGATTAACASAATCCAGAGCTTGAACAGAATCCTTTATAGAGATCACTCTGGAATCTCAATTGAGCCTGGAGGCCTTGATTCAACAAAGCATTTAGGCTTCTAACTTCCCATTGATTTCCCATTTAAATTAATGCAAGTTTGGGCCTAAAGACTTCATTAAATTTGGACTAAGTGATTAGACTTTGGTGATATTTTCAGGACACCGAGTTCTTGATCACTWGCAGAATTCCTGCAAAGGGTCACTTTGTGTTAGGGAGCTCAGGTTATCTGTTGGYAAATGCAAACCCACTGGTCACACTTGTCCAGTCTTTACAGGTGTGGCTGTGCTCTGGAACAGCACAGAGCAGCAGCAACTCTCTGTGCCTCTCCCTGCAATTGTACCTGTGTGYTCCAAACCTGCCTGACAGCAGCTGTGTTGTAAATGACCACACTAACACAAGGCTATGAGGTTTTACATGATAAAAAATTGTGAAAGCAGTGCAAACACAGACCTTGTGTGCAGGAGCTGAATCCTGGACAGAAGTTACCACAGCTCCACATGCAGAGGACACAGGAAGGGGACTCCAGGGCTGCTACAACATTCTGCTTGTTTCTCTGAGGAAGGCACCCCTGGATTGAGAATGCAGCTTGCTCTGGGGATGTGCCCATTCTAAACAGAATATGGGAAGATGAACATCCTCCCCTGCATACAACCTATTAGAAAAAACACATGCATTGCCTAGAAATTAAATGCATAACTTCAAATACATAATACATTTGGGAATATTTGTTGGTGGTGTCTTTAGATATTGCTATTTTACATATATATAGTTAAAATTATTAATGATTATATGGATTCACTCCTAAATCAGTTTTCATATTCATCTCTACCTCATTCATGAGCATGTTTTTGTCCAAACACAAATAGACCTTGAAAAGCCTGAGGTTCTGGAATAAAGCATGAGATGTTAAAAATATCACACATAATGATAATAGTTTTAAGCTATGCTTTGCTAAATTCAATCTCTGTGATTAAATTCTGTAGTATGTCATGCATTCACATCTTACTTTGTSCTGAAGAACCATTGGTTTTTATTTGAATGAGCAAACTAGAGTAAGTTCAGGGAGTTTTYCCACCACATTTTTATGTAGAAACAATACTTTTCTTCTTCCATCACAGACAATTATAGTTTCTGTGTGATTTAGAAGCATTATACACTTTCAAATTATCTGCTCATCTATATTTTGTCAGCAAAAAAATATGTACAGAATTACTGAAGCCATCTACTGATATTTGATTCATAAAAATACAAATAAAGGATAATTAATGTTTTTGGGTTTTTTGAAGACTTTAGGAAACAGCCAACCGGAGTCATTTAAAATTATTATTTCATGTTCCATTTAATTTGAAAAGCACTTGGAGATGGGTTCTTGATTGTTTTTTTAATGCAATGAGCAGCTCTTTCACTGTAAAAAAACTCACTCTTGAGACAAACATATCTGATTTTTCCAATCCTGTATTCATAATGTGTTATAATTCAACGTGATAGGTATGATTTTTGACATTATGGGATCTGGTTAGATCATAAAGGGTATACAAATCAAATAATATAGATTAGATGCTTTGCTGCTCCATAACTGTTAAATGGGGTCATGGTTTCTAGCTAGCTAATAGACTCTTATGTACTAAATTATTTCATGGAATTCAGYACCATCTATTCATCATAACACGGACATGCATAATCTTAGGCAATTAATTTAAAATTTCACCCCTCTTGCTGCTGGTTTGGATGAATTGTTACTAAGGCAAATTACTTTGTCAGTGCTAAAAGTACTAATATTTTTAATTAGCAGCGGACTCTGCATGACAAGTTACTGTTTGAAGTGGGAACAAAAAAGAAAATACTGTGATTTTAGTTTTCTTAACTGGTTGGAAATAATGAGTGTTCACATTGCATCACAGAAACTTGTTTCTGCTCAACAATGACTTCCCACATAATCAGTCTGTTCTCATGAGGCAGTCATATGAGAGGAATTTGACATCCTAATATAAACAGTGAATTAGGGTTCTGAGTAACAAAGACTATCTTCAGTGTCAGTGGACTTTATAGGAAGCTTCAAGAACAGAGTTTTGTAACAACACATTCAAAATCAGCAATAAATGTATTTCCAAGAAATCGAGCCATTATAAAGTGCTATATTATCAAAAGTCCAGTTTCATAGGTCTATTTGAAAAAAATGTTTACTGTCTTCAAATGTGTTGGGGGACAAAGTCACTGACCATTTCCAGGTTCCTGTTCCCTCCTCCTTACCCCAGCAGGCAGAGCAGTTTTACAGTTATATTGTACTGTGCACTGGAYTGGGAGGGAGACCCCCTAAAAAAACCTGACATAAAGAGTCAGATAAAGTCAGAGAGCCACAGAGACTTGAATTGAAAAGCCTAAATACTTTTCTACATAAAATCTAAGTGATTCTGACAGATTTGTTATACAGTCAGATAATCTGTATCACATCAATAACCTGATTTCTCATGCTAAACTTGAGACTTGGTTGGCCAGTCTTGAAGTCTAGTAACACTGTTAGGGAAGGACAAACTTKACATGTGTAATAACATTGTCATTTAATAAAAGAAATGTTAATATTTTCAAATGTATGCCAGGATAGAATTATGGTCCTCTCCCAACACGCAGTTGAGAAGTTCAAAGGATTCTTATTTAGAATTCAGTCTATATTTCCTAGTCAAGGTTGCAGAACATTTACTTTGCTTTGGTAATTCCTTACTTCTTAAGAAATCAGAATAGAAAGTGTTTCTGATTAAAAAAAAAAAATCAACATTATGACAATAATGGGTTCAGTAAGCAAATAGAATGAATGACAGCCTGATAAGCATTTTGTGAATAATTATTGTTGGATGAGTTTATAAATGCTTTAGAAGAACTTTATAAATGCTTTACTCTATTGGCTACTTGACTTTCATAAATTACACACAACAATTCAGAATAACTAGTGTTAGTTCARGAAGAACCATACAGAAAATTAATGTCATAATTAAAGGAAAATAATAAAAACAATCTGACTAAAGAATAAATGAGGAAAATCTGAGAAGTGATTAAACAAGCTGAAGAGACAGGGCAAGCAGAGAGAAGAGACCAGTAATTGTTATCCACAGTGATAAACAATTATTGCCCATGTTACTCTGCAATTCCATCACCAGCTTTGGAAAATATGCATGAAACACTCAGGTTTAATTCTGGGAATTKATAAGGTTTATCAAGATCTCTTGATCCAATCCCACATGAGTGGTGCATTGTCATCTGCCACAATCAATTAAAACATGAGAGACTTAAGTGGCCATAGAACACTTGGGAGGTCTATAATGTCCCTGATAAGACTGTACAACACCTCTTAATAGTGATGGAAATTAGAAGTGTGCCTGGACAAGAAAAACAGACTTCTCTATGCTTATATGTTTGAAAACTCTATGGARATGCCAGAAAGTCCTGCTGACAGCTGAGAGCTCAGCACTATCACATCTGATCTCCTCTGAATGACCTCAGTACCAGGACAAATATTGCCTGCCAGTACTACTGAGAAAAATATTTACAGACTTTTGTTGGAGAAATGTTTTCCTGTTTAGAAAAAAACACTCTCCAAATGAATGTTGCCATGACCTGGTAAGCAGGGGGGAACACAGAGACTGCTGGTTGCAATTAGCTGCTGCAGTTGCTTGCTGCTCTGAAGCAGTAACTGAGATCTGCGTTGAGAGGAAGAAAAAGAGCAGCTTGGGAGAAACAATAGGAAAATTCACTCCTTAGCTACCATTTTTGTAAATAAGGAATCATGCTAGATGGAAGATTCTAGGGATTTTGTTGTGGCTAAAMTGTTGTGGATTTTGTTATAGCTGTTTTTTCTTATTCTTGTTGTCAGTTGCTGTTGGGTTTAAGGACCCAGAAGGAAAAYCTCTCTCCAAATTTTTGCACACCCATCACCTAAACACAAGATGGAATACRACGAGAGCAGATTTGGTACCCATGAGATTTGGCTTAAAGTGAAACTGTTCTAGGTTTGTAATTCAAATCTACTTTATGATAAAAGTTCCCACTTATTTTTGTTTCATTTTTAATTATAGCAAAACATGACTTACTCACTGGACAGATTTTCCAGTCCCACACACCTCTTGTTAAAACATTGATATAAATGTTTTGCCTCTGTCTCTCTCCTCATGCACAGGCAGTACAAAGGCCACCATGCAGAAGACATGCAGAGTTATTTCAGCTGCTCTGCACTACCTACCATGCTCTGCTAAGCACATCAACAATTTGGCCACTGCAGTAGAATTTGCAAGAATGGGGAGGACGCTGCCCTCCCAAACCTGCCCTGCCTCCCATGGATTGCTGAAGTTATTCTTTCTTRAGCTGTAAAACTCAAATTCCCAAGATAAATAAACTTCTTTTGAGTYCATCATCCTGGTACTTAGAGACGTTTAAAAATGTTCCAAGGCTCAGAGGCACCTCAGCCTCAGTTCCAGTGCTCACCTTACTGATACACACATCACAGAGAATCGAGGCTTTAATTTGCAAACAGAGCAGTGCTCAGCATTTGTATGTTTGCTTTGGTGGATGAGGGGAGAAGACTGACAGCAAATATTATTTGCTGAGTTTTGAAGTCTCTTTTAGACTTTGATTCATTTGATTTGCTTGAAGTTCATAAGTTTGTAAAAAAAAAAAAAAAAACCAAAAATCTTTGGCTATCCTGCAATCCTGCATACCATTCCTTACTATTTTTAATATAAATTTAGTATTTTAAATCCATGTCTTGTGTCCTAAACCAGATTTTGTCCTAAGCAGCTGTGGTTGAATTGTAAAATCTCACCCTTGTGTCTGGTTTCACATCTGGCAACACCCAGCTAATAGTTACAACTCRGAGTAATTAAAGGAGATTTTTTAAGAGCCAAAATTGTATATTAAGGAATAAATTATTAAGCCACTATTTTGTTTTGCAACCAAATTTGCAGCAACTTTAAAAATAACTGGGGTATCCAGTTATTTCTAAAGGTGTTGATCAAAATAAGAACATGCTGAGGAAAGTAAAGACAAGCTTGTAAATGGGTGGGGACTGGGCAACGTTAAGCTACCATAATTACTAGCCAGCAGTATGTCTCCACTTTGATGTCAACTCTATGCTTTCTTTTGTCTCAGAGAGGAAGAAACTTCAAAAGATTTAATTTCAAGACAATAAAGGGCCTCGCTAATACATGTACAGACTTTAACTGCAAATGGAAATTTTTAGTGTCAAAGATAGAAATGTAAGTGGGTCAGAACTAAATAGTCATTTTGTGTGTTATTTACTAATATATCCACCAAATATATTCTTTATATGAGTACTATATAGGGTATAGCTTATGAAAAATARTTACCATGGATTTTTTAAGTGAGAAATCTACATCTTTGTCTCTATAATTTTGTATGATTTTGTATCATTGYAATATGTCTGATTCTTTAAATATGGATTCTTTAAATGAATTATAAGTGGGAACGGTTTTACTGACATATAAAATATGTAAAGCAGATGACCATGACACCTAATCATTCCTACCTGGGAACCATACCAACATAAATACTTTTGAACAAGTATGGATATAAAAAATACTTTGTCAAAATAATTATTTTTAATTAAAGAATAAAGACCTGGCAATGAAAATGACCTGCTAAGAACATATGCATGATATTAATGCATCTCTTTTCAGTAACTCTATTAGGTTTTGGGTCTATTCTCGATTCACAGATAAAACCCATTAATGATAAATGTCAGTGCTTTTTTTAGATCTTGAAATACAGGAGAGAGAGCTAGAAAAGAGTATGAGTGAAACTGTTCACACAGCTGCAYAGAGAGCCTGTTCTGGTTGAACTGAAAATCTACTGCATAAACTGAGACAACTGCAGAGAAAAAGGTGTGCTTCATTCATTATGGATGGAAGAARCATTTCATTTTCAGAAAGCTATTACAAAACCTAGGGGAGCTTACAGGTATCATCTAGCAGAAGGCAAGTTCAGTCCCACCCTCTGCCTGAYAGCATTCAAATGGCAAATTTCCCACTTCCCAGGAGAAAAAGCTAAAAAACAGATTATGTGTCATTCCCAGSTGGGAATAAAATAATTAAATATATGTTGAAATTTTCAAGTGTGGTTTTTTTTTCAGCCTGATCCAAACATAAATGATCTGGATTCCAATCCCTTTGCCAATTAGAATTCAGTCTACTTTATCTACTGGTTTTACTGTGCAGTTTTTTGTCTACATTCATTCATGCAGCAGAAAACAAGGTCAGYTGATGTATTTCACATAACACTACAGAGTGTCCTTGATTCTCATCTGTGCACAGTTAACAAAGCAGTGAAATGGGTCCTGTCCAGGCACCCTGTTACTGAGATKACTTTTTCTTTAAGGAACAGTTGATAAATCCTAATTCTGATAAATACTAATCCTGGCCATTTCATAAGAGGTTTGTGCAGTAGCTGACACATMAATGAAACTTACTTTTCAGAACAACTTGTGTTTGCACATCATGTCTTCTCAGCTGTTGTGATGAGTTATCCTGTAGCCTAAGAAAATGTGGCTGGTTTAAATTCCTGCTGAAGACACCTCCTGAAGAAMGATTTCACAGATATGACAGCTATTATCTCTTGTGAAGCAGATTTGATTTTACTTTCAGAGATTCTTTGTGTAACAGCTCATGTCTCTCCAAGGCAAACAGCAGAAACAGCAGAGTTGTTTCTCAATAGAAAACTGTCCTTTGACAAGAGCTAAATTTCTCACCCACTTCCACCAAGTACTTCTGTGCTCCCAGAATTATATCAGACTCTCTAATCTCTTTATATGAATGGGATTCAGGATCAGCTGTTTATGCAATAATAGAATTCWGTATGCATTACAAAGAAATCAAACTTTAAATCAAGGTGACAATGATTGTGATTGGTTTAGATGCACCCAGGTCTACCCTTCTTTGAAAAATCTACACACCAGCTGCACAGTAAAGACACTTAGCTCTTGTTAAAATGAAAATAGCTAAAACAAAGTCTCTAGGCTTCCCAGTTTTGCTTTATATGTTGTGATGGGAAATCTGAACTGCCTTCTCAGTTAGTTATTTGTGAAAGCTAAGAGCTTTGGCTGAGCATTCTTGGGTCTGATAAAAGCACTTCACATCCTCCAAGACAAAATACTTATTGATCCCAACCATGTAACTGCAATTTGCCTGAAGGACTGAGCAGGGACTGCAAAGCTGGAACAGAAGTATCAGAAGTCTAACACAGAGATTTAGGTTGCAACTATTTACCTGGATTTCTGCTTTCAAATTTAATGACAAATTTTAAAGAGATGCCTACAGGAAACCTCTCCCATTTCAGGAACTAAACTGATTGCAACTTTTCAGATGCCCTTTAATTGTGGCTTACTTTTGAGCCAGCTGTTGTGTCCATACCATAAATTGGAAGAAAACAACTGTGGGGTGGACATTTAATTCTGCCTCTCTCGATAGCAAACATTAACCACTGGCCTGCTATCGGACCACCTGCAATGTGTTAGTCATTACAGAGGTCACTGTTACTGAACATTTTAAACTGTGAATAGCTTCAGTTTAAATTAGGTGTAAAAAAAGTCATTTCCTTTCAGTGATAAACTAAAACACCTGCAGCACAGCTCAAGTTTACCATGAGAGATATAAAGTCTCACGGTGAAGTTGGGCTGACTGCTCAAGGACAACAAAACYAGAATTTTATAAGATAAAATCTTTCTAACCTAAATTATTACTGTGTTGCCAGATTAGGTGCCAACATGCACAACTATTTCCCTARATTGTAAGTTACTCTTGGAACAAATGACATCTTCTGTTGTGGATATATTACATTACTTCTGTCCTCAAGTCACTCATAATTTAGTTTTTCTTTTACCTCAAAAACAAACAAACAACAACAACAAAAACAACAACAAAAAAACCAAGCAAAAACCCCAAAACACAAAAAAACTACCAAAAATGAAAGAACAAAAAAACTGCAAACCAAACAAATATCAACCTACCAACCAAAAAAAACCCTAAAACAAACAAAAAAAACCCCAAAAACATTTGTTCTGTCTTCCTTGTTTGTGTTGTCCCTTTTCTATTATAAATTTAGAAACATTGCATTTTAAATCCAAAGGTGACAACATTGCAGCTGTTTCTGATTGATCAATTTTAGCTTATATTATGAGATGCTATTTGGAATAAGTTCTGTGAGCCATGTTCAGAAGTGATGYACAACTGGGGCAATGAGAAGCAGCYAGGAGATTGGGTAAATATTAAATTTATACAGCACATTGACACTGATGACACCAGACCATTCTCCATGTACTCTTGGACAGATTCTATTAACTTCAAAGTTTGACCATGTGACATTTTTAAAAACAAAGACATGAAATCAAGATACTATAATTAAAATGTCCCAAAGACTAAGGACTGTGAAATATCCAGACTGAAAATCTGGCTCTTCAGACCCTGTTATCCACACTTMATCCACAAGATGCTTAAGCCTCAGTTTTACTCTGAAAAAACCTATCTGTACAATTCCACGTGGTTTGATTACGTGGTACATGAAAACAAGAGAGAGAGAGAAAGGTGGCAAGGTACTCATTTATCTGCTCTTACAACTCTTTTCACGCATTCAAACACTAGATAAAGTTTCATTCTCAGCCTGGCATACGAATTTTCTGCTTTTGCTGACTCACTTGTGGGTCCATTCTTTCAAAACTTGCTGAGGTTGCAATTYACAATGTTTGTTTTCAGCAGTCTGTATAGTATAAAGGAACTTTGAAATGCAAGGTTTATTTATGAGCTCCCAGTATGCCTTGCAGAAGTGCATATCCCCTTCCTCAAGATGCTGAAAATGAAAACATTATGAAATGTTTATAAGTAGATGAAGAATGAAAAAGAGCCAGGTGTGGGAAATTTTCAGGAACCAAKCTGAGGAAGAGCAAGAAGATGAGCACTGGAGAGATTAGTTTTATATATTGGAGACAAGTCACCAAGGGATGCATTCTCCTTAATGTCCCAGTATCTTTTTGCATCCTCAGTAGTTAACTGGAGTTTGGCAAGTTRTAACAGCTGAGTGTTTAACCACTAAATTTGCGTGTGTTTCTCTCTGTGCACAATGCAATTAAGACTTTTTGCCTTCCATATTCCAACCTGTCATTATCAGTCCTTGCTRTAAAGATAAATCTGCCTCCCAAGTGGCTTCTTTCAATGCACCATGAAGCTGAGCACTGCAACAAATTTGTGGGCAAGTTTGGCCAACAGCAAGATGAGAGTTGGCWGTGATCAATAGCCAATATTTTTCCCAGTTGTGGACTGGATTCTCTAAACACCAATATCATTTGCTCACCAAGATCRAGGAGTCTTCAAACTGCAGCTTGCAACACCAACAGAAATAAATATATACATTGTTAAACTTGACTTTATAAACACGTGCAAGATTTCAGCATTTATCTCAATGTATCATGAACACWGTAAAAATATTGGCCAGATTAATCTGTTGCTAATTCCAGAGAAAATCAAAAGCAGCACACTGAAGCCAGTGGAGATGTTACTCCCAATTTTGTCTCTGAATCAATCATTTGCTTACAGCTTCATTCTGTGGCTTTTGCACATTGATAATGCTGCAATGAAGATTTCAAGGCATTAAAACAGAAAAAAGAAGGATAGCAGCTATGAGACTCCATGTCCCTTAAAAAAACATGTCTCTGTATTATCTGTGACAAAAGAAAAATYTTAATTCAAAATAAAATGAACATATACAATGTATTTTAATGAGATTTGAGGAATGCTAATCTATAGCTATAGTAACCCATCTAGGACTGGAGTATTGCTGTTGGAAAAAAAAAAGTTGTTCTAAAATATAAAAATGGTTTAAAAAATATAAAAAGTTTATAAAAAAATCTAGACATTTTTTGGTTTTTTGTTTTTTAGTACATCAGCATCATGCTGTATGTTCTATTCAGAACAGACTGTTTCCCTAACCATGGAAATGGTTACTGTAATTGTACTCCTGAGTAAGAATGAGCCTCTGCAGGAGCTGACCCATGAAGGTCTGCAGAATACTTGAGGGCAGCAAGAGTGTAAACTTATGTTGTTGTAAACATAGCCCTTAATCCATCAAAAGAAAAACATATGGATTCCATCTTTATTTATTTCTACAACAAGTCAGAGTCATCATGACATCTTTAAATACTTTGAATATTAGCGTGCTGACTTATGAACTAAAAGAGGCAAAACTTGACTCCATTAGAAGAAAAAAGTCTCTTTTTTTGGCTTATTGCTCAACAAAAAGCAGAGCTTTCTAAACACTGCATTAAAATCAATAAAGCTSTTTTGAGAAGTCCTGTATTTCAATATTATTGCAGCTGCAATAATTAAGAATTTGGCTACAACTTTGAGTCATGAAAATCCTTCAACCTACATAGATTTCATTTACTAAAGCTGCTACATRTATGCAAATTCTTTTAAAGTTTGTCTAATGGAAAAAAAAAAGCCACTTGGTTAAACCATATGCATGAAGCACTAATGAACATACACAGCAAAGGGAAAAAGAATTCTCAGCATATGATACTGACCATATTTTATCCAATAAATACACAATATGACTACTGAATGTAAGGCTAAAAAGAGATTTTAACATGGACACTTAAATAGAAGGGAAAATAAATGACTGAACTGGCCATTCACCAAGAGTATAATTCTTTCTGAAATGTAATAGTGCATATCTGTTGTGACTGGTTGCTGTTGTTGTTAGTGGTTTGCTTACTGTTTTAGACCAATTTAAGCAGAGCTGTTACAGCTCTACCTTGCYCCTGCCTTGGCCAAGCTTCTTCTCCCTCTTTCTTACACCAGCACTCATTTTCCTGAGGCTGCACAGTGAGTCAGTTCTAGCAACTGAAATGGATAAAATGCAAGCATATTTAAAAAAAAAAAACACCAAAAAACCTACAAATTTTTGTCTGTCTTGGCTTTCCAAACACAATTACTGTCTTTAAGGGCAGCAAGCATGTAAAGCTGGGAGGAGGGCAGGACCATGAACTATACATCTGTAGAATTATGCCCCAAAGATTCACTAATAAATTAACCCATGGATTTGTGTCCTCAGAAAAGAGGCAGGATATCCTGGGATGAAGTAACATCCATATCTTCCTGATGGCCCTAGAACAAAGGTCTGTGCCCATCAGCAAATATGAGGGAGAAGGGAGGGAATTCTAACATGGAAGGCAATGGAGATAGACCAGTGTGTGTGTGCTTGCTGCTTATTTGCTCATCTATCCAAGGCAAATGAATATGTATCCAATGTGAAGAAAGAAACCTGAGAAACAATAACAAAGATTCTTTAAGCTGCTTTTAATAAGTTATTGAACATCAATGTGTAGAGTATGTAAATACAAAAAACCCAAAAAAACCCAAACAAAAAAAAAAAAAAGARAAAAMAAAAMAAACCAAACCCYTACAAAMAAAAAACCTTCCAAAAAAATCCCCAACCACCAAACTSCTCACCACAATTTTGTGCTGTCTGTGCAGAACATCCCAGAGTGGGGCAGGGAGGTACTGGCCAGTGCCAACACGGCAGGGACACAATCCCACCTTGGACTCAGTGTCCAGCACATGGCACCTCACTGTGAGAGAGACTGGGAGAAGAGAAGGGAATTCAGGGAAAAGCAAGGAAAGTTGTTCAGTGAAGGGAAAGAGATTTATGAGCAAAKATTTAAAAGAGGTAACAGACTGGCCAAATAATGACTAGGTAGGGGATATGAGGCATGGTAGCAGTCTATAAATATTTCAGGATATAAACACACAAATAAGACAAAAGAATTATCTAATGAYGTTCATGGAATACAACTAGGAGTTAGAAGATTAATGTAAAAAAGGAAAAATGTAGGTTAAATATCAGGGAAAGTAAGATGCCTTAAACTGGTTGAAGAAAGGAAATGATGTGYAGATCCTCTCTAGTATTCAGCAAAYTCTGTAACAAAATGAAATACTGCACTAGCAAGTGTACCATGGAGAAAATGCTTGCATTTACATGGAGAAAAGAAACTAAAATACTGCTAGCCTAAATAAAGTAATCTTGAATTTATTCAATGTTAATTCCCTTTRAAAACAAATAATCTTATTAATTTCTAATGTTCAGTTGGCATTAACATTACATAACTAAAATATTTCTATAGGTTAATAATTTTTAGATAGTAGAATTGTTTGAAAGTTTTATTGTCATTCCTGCAAAGGTGATGGCTACATAGATTTTGTGTATAAACAATAAACAGGCACTTTTTACAATCCAATTTGAAAAGTTTTTGAAATTGTAATTCATAAAAAATTTAAGACAATTCCTTAGGTTGTTTTTTCTTTTTTCCTTATTTATTCCAGCATATCAGAAAAAGATTGTGGCATTATCTAGCCTGCTGTCCAAAATTGCAGCATAATTTATAGCTCTTAAAATTCTCTATTTTCCTCATTATGACTATTTAATTCAAAAACCCCTTATATTTATGTTGGTATAAAATTACCTCTTTAAAATTTCTGGTGTGTTTTGTTTACATAGAAAATTCATAATTTTTTAAAAAATCATTGAAACTTCTGTTTCCCAWGAGTTATATGTATTATTATAACAAGTA
The DNA here is from genome assembly GCA_902810485.1 of Alauda arvensis. Lineage (NCBI taxonomy): Eukaryota > Metazoa > Chordata > Aves > Passeriformes > Alaudidae > Alauda > Alauda arvensis. Next base: position 32,093 of record CADDXX010000036.1, read on the forward strand.
AAATCCAATCTCCCTTACATTACWCTTTCTTACCAGTTTTAATAGAAAGTGTTGTTTAAATTCTGCTTTAAACTTTTAAAAGTCCCAGTTTAKGAATAACTCCTCTAATCTCAAACTAGCTTACCTGTCCTAAAGTAAAGGTATTTAAGATCTAAATATTTCTTTTTCTTGACCAAGACCACCAGAAAAAAAAATCCACCATTCCCTTAAATTCAGTTTTAAGTTTTCTGGTCTAATTTCACATACTTCTATGAAGGTTTTTATTCATCATCACATGCTAAGTTTGTTAGTTAAAACCCATGATACCTACTAACAGTGAGTCAACATGAATGGAGATATGAAAATTTGCAAAGGTGAGCAGCAGCACTACAGAAGGAAGTACTACATTCTGAAATTTCATCCTCAAGTCTAAATGTTATTTACCTTTCTCTTCATGTCTGGCTACTCAAAATCAAGTTGATAAAAGTGCTTAAGTTGTCATAGCTAATGAATGAAGGATGGGCGCATGTGGATATGTGTAGTTACTAGGAAAAAACTAGAAACCCTTGAGAAGAGAAATTTCTGAAAAGATTTGCCTGTGTGCTTTCTTAGGGCCCAGTCCAACCCAAACGAGACTCTGTGGCTGTTGGCCATGGGAAGCTCAGTAAACTTCCTGTGTGAGGAATTCCAAGCAAACCCAGTCTGCTGTCAGCTGAGCCCTGCTCTGTGACACAGCCTGCCTGGCTGAGCCTCTGCTGGGGTGTGACAGGGGAGCTCCTCCAGCCAGCTGCATCACAGGAGACACTCAGTCCTGACAGGGGCAAATCCAACGGGAGCTGAAAATGTCCCCAGGTTCTTCAGAAAGGTCACACGTGGTTTTATTTGYTGCTCAGGCTCTGATGGTTTCACTGGGAGTCCTTTTATGCAGCTTGACATTTATTTTTAGCATATCTCTGTGTGAAATGTGTGGAGGAACTGTGGTTTTCCAACTTGGTAACAATAAGAGAAAAGCTGATGTCAGAAGGAAGTTCAAAAAAGGCTTCTCTCAGGAGAAAGTCTCAGAAGCTACAGAATTCCTAGATATATCATTTCTTAGAAGAAATAAAGTGCAGTCTCAGTGTGTGTGCACACATGTACACAAATGTGTACACATGGGATCACAGATTATATTTAAAATGTTATTAAATGCTGCCGTACACACGAATAGGATTTTGTGTTTTATGAGAGGTAAGCAGAAGYTTGGACMATGAGAATGRTTTAATATARCAATGAATTCATTAGTATAATATCCTATTATATAYACAAGYGTCCCTTTTGTTCACATGGCAAATACATTTTTGCTGAAATTATAATAATATCATTTAGGTTATAATGTAAATGTGGTATAACACTGCAGACATCACYAGAGTCACTTCAGAGGTATTACATATTTTTGTTCAAATAAGARCACTTAACACAAACCCTAAGATTCTATTACTAACCTTTAGAATTAATTGTTCTCCACAAGTGATTTGAAGTTGAAATATAGCATGATACACATCTAAAATAAATATTTTAGCAGTTCTGTGATAATGACTTCAGTTAAAATGCAGTTAATAATTTGCCATACCCTCTGGCTTACAGTTTGATCTCCCATATGTTTCAGGTTGTCTCTCCTACAGGACAAAGCACACAACCCTTCCTCAGCCCCCTGAYTGGAGACCACAGCTTCAGTGAGTCACTATTTCCTACCACACTAGATGTGTGAAATTCCATTTCTCAGTTTCATAAAATCCCTCATCAGTAGTCTTATATTTATAYGTGGTGGGTGTTATCAGCTGTTTAGAACAGAAAGGCACAGATACCTGAAATCCAAGAAGGATCAGAACAGGACAGTCTGTGAGAACTTTACCTAACACCAAGAACCTGTTAGGTATACTGAAAACAAAAATTACCAACATAAATAATATTTCCTTCTAAAAACAATGYACTTGTTTGCATCACCATTTCAATAATATTTCTCCTTTACTCTGGTTTTACCTGACTGTACTGAAACATTAGTACTTTACAGTCCTTTTCATTCCATAATTATTGCAGTTCAATTACACTCTTGCATATGTCAGGTACGGTGCAGTCTAATTTAATCTTCATTACACATTGCCATATTGCAATTATACATGCTATCAGAGTGTTAACACATATTTAAACCTGTTATTCCTTTGTCACTGATTTACAAAGAGGTACCTGAAAAGAAGCAGATGTCATAATTACGTGCTTATGCAGCTCATTTTATACTGAGCCTCACCGTAAATTGCAGATGAGCGAGGCATGTCCTGAAATTAATGTAGTGATAGTACACTAATGCTGTGATTCATTATGGTTTGTCAATGTGCTGCACTTCTGGAATGTGTGATAAAATTATATTAATACTGCACGGTAATGAGATGAATGAATTTGTACAYGGGGAAGAATAATGGTTCCCTTTGTTAGGCTATTGAAAAAATAACATATAGGTAATTAAAAAGAATTAGTCAAACTCCATACAACCCCATTTATATTAAATTAATTTGTCTGGCTTCATTTCTAATAATTGATCACTCTCTGTAAATTATAAAGCAATCTTCAACCATATGAACTACTACTGTAGGAGGAGAGTTTCCAGAGTATTATGAACCATCAAGGTGGTCCCTGTGGGTTCATATTAATTAAGGTTTAACAGTTTGGAAAATTGTAGCAATATTTTATGATTCATGTAATTAAACTCTGTAACAAAACGTCACAACCACTAGTTATATCTGTGCCTATGATTTATATCTTACCCTTATTTCAAAGGAAGCAGAAGTAATGAAATATTCTTAAACACACAGACAATCAAAGGAAAAATGCACTGGTTGTTTTTAGTGTTGCTAACTAATCACATTAGCATTTCATTGCCTCTACTTCAGGCACTAATGGCCACCATCAGACAGTGCAAATTAGATTAATTTAATATTCAACATCATAAGCTTTTTCAATAAAGTCTTGAGTCTGATCTCTGACTCGTTTTTCTCCTCTGTAATTCCACTTATTCCAATTGGATTTTCTCCTCTTTTCTGTACCAACAATGCAGAATCTAACCCCTTCCCTCTTTGGTTCTCTAATACTTGCTAGCAAAAGCTACTTCTGTAAATTTGAAGTCACAGATCTTCTAAACAAAACAGAACTGCAGTCTCATGTGACTGATACGGAATTTCAGAGACTCATAAAATATAAAATTGAAAGACACCTTTTGAAGATGGGTTCTCTTGTGGAAAATATTGCATAATCTGTCATATTCAGTCATTTAGGCAATTAATGTTCTTGAGGTATTGCTTTTCTTTGCTTATTGGTGAAGTTTCTCACTTCTAAATTTTTGTTACTAAATATTAGCTTTGAAGAACAACTTCTAAAGTGAAATTTTGTTGTCAAAAAAAAGGTGAAGAATTTGCAAGAAAGCCTTAATTTTGACTGATTTCTTGAATCTAAAAAGCATATTTTAAAAGACATGTAAAATTTTTAGCACTCTCAGTACAAAAATTGACTCCTTTTTCATTTAATATCCAATCATATGTTGGTTCTTGGATGCCCAAAAACTAAAACATCTGTCCTGCTGTGTCATTTGCAATTGATGCCACATCCTGCTCAGTGTGGCTCYGAGTCTGATAGTAGATGGTGGATCAGTCAAGCAGGGAGATGTCTAAATTCTATAAATTGTCCATAATAAAGACAGTTTTAACAAATMAGATACCAGGTTTGAGACGTATATAAATGCAGGGATCATGAATAAAAAAACCCCAACAGCTTTCAAGGTTATACTTATTTCTGTACCCAAATTCAAGCTAGAAAGCAAAATTTTGTCTYAAAAACCGGTTTGGTTATTGGGGTTCTTTTCCCAGATTTTAAAAATTTCCTTTTAAAAAACTTTTACCTTTTATTTTTCAGGCTGAGGGATATGTCACAGCTATCTCATCTTGTGAGCTGGGGCTCGTGGAGAGAGTGCACATGGCTTGCATTGTGTACAACACTCTGATGTGCCCTGTGGATTAATAGGATTCTTCTGCTCCTACAACAATACAAGRTTTGGTTTTCTGCTAGAAATAGTATCTGCTCTCAATGATCTTTGTTCTCAGATATCACAGTAATGGCATCAAATAAGTACCAGAGAAGAGCACTGGTTAGTGCAAATGAGCAACAAATGTAAGGCTTGAAGTGAGAGCACAGGAGTCCAGTTAATTGAGCTGCAGGCTTCAGACTSGGCTCTGATTGTGGAAGGGCATCTTGCACCAAGCAGCCTTGGAGATCCTCTGCATGGAAAAGGGCAGCACATGTGTTAGGGACATTGGGTCCATTCTGTAAGGTGACAGAAATCCCACAAATCCCCTGTGTGCATGTAGAACCAAAATGGGGAGGGAGCCCACAGAAATGGAGCACAGAGTATATTTGCTATCTTTGCCAAAAGCCCATTTCCTGTCAGGAAAACCAAAGTGACTGCCTCTCCAAACTCATCAATTACTATCTTTGAAAAGAACAGTATTCTTATTCCATCTTAGGATTCCTCATCTTACTAATTTTTCCTACCCTTCTGTCACTGAACTTTCCAGTTCAGGTGTAAGCACACCTGAAACCTGTTTTAGCCAAGTAAAYAGAAATATACACCATAATTACAGGGGAAAAAATTATTCTCATGTGTTGGTGTTCACATTCCAGCTTTGGTGGGCTTTCCCCTCTGTATTGTTATGTTGTCTTTTTCCTGGAAGTAAAATTAACCTAGGGTTTATAGGTGCAATAGATAACAATTCTATCCTAATCTAGTTATGACAGATTTAATATTAATGGGACTAAGAGGAAAATCAGTTTCCTGACAAATGATGATAAAGTGAAATCTTTAAGCAATAATAAAAATCAACATGCCATATCACATCACCAGTCATTCAAAAGTGACAAGCAGAAACAATCTGCTGAGACAACATCCAACCACAAGCATAATCACATTTATGATTTAATTCCCATTTAACATCAATCACATCAAATTAATAACCACTCTCAAAGAACATTAAATCCTAAGTGTATTTTTCCTTTAGTGTTATGATCAGAGAAGAAAGTTCTAATTAAATCTTAAACCAACTACATGTTTTATACATGTGACACCTGTAACTTGGCCAGCGTGAATTGGCCCCATGTGGATTTCCATCATAAAAGACACTGACAATCCCTTCTAGCAGCTGCCATAGGTTTGATTAACGTGTARCATATCCTTTTGTGAAAGTTCTTGTAAAGATTTTCCATTACTTTAATGGCTGTGAAGCCATTTTTGATTTAGGAAAACACCAGGCTATGATGATTAGTGTTCAACGTGCAACTCGGAGACAAAGCTACAAGCCAATGTTTATTCTGCTCTTCCTATGAGTAGAGTGTTTGTCAACACCAGACATCCTGCTCATACCTTATTTCATCCTCCCAAGTCACTTATTCAACTGGTAAGGGCAGTATAAAAGTAATTTTTCYAAGTTACTGCTGTGGTTTAACCCCAGCCAGCCACTAAGCCCCACACAGGTGCTCTCTGTCTTAGAGCATTCTGTGATTAGGAGACGCAGGAATTCTGCATACACTAACCCAGAATTTAAACTTTTAAACTTTATGCAACTCCCAAACATTTCGATGTCTGAGAGTGGCATATGAATGCAGCTGCTCATTTTCATCTSTAGAAGTGAGTCTGGACACCTCAGGACATAACCTGACGCCCAAATTGTCCTTCAGTATTGCAGCAGACTCTGCTGGAAACATCCATGTACAAACCAGTGCCAGGATTCTGTCTTTCCTTTGGTTKTTGGTATGTCTCCTTATTCCCAGATAGCAGAGGATTTGGTTATGTGACAGAAAAGCTCACCATCACTCTTTTGGAAGATTGTGCTTTATAGAGACAGGTGRCATGAATTTAAATATACAGTAATTGAAAATATAGAAGTTTAGGGAAAAAAAWGTATATTATGTACTGGAGATGCCCTTGGTGTTCATGCCAGCCCTTGTAATTTTTTTTCAATTTTTTCAGGCGATGTTCAACCCATTTAAGGTTTCCTAGTGTAAAGTACAGTTTGGTGCTCTACCTCTTGGTACATGCTATRGCAAAATAGTTCTTTATTGAAAGATTAAATAGCAGATGCAGATCTCTCCCATATGAAATTTTTTTCCTTTCCATTCATGAAAGCAGAAATTTGGACAAAGAATATATTTTGMAGAGACTGAATTAAGTGCAATAGTTAGCATGTACTTTTCTGCTTTTTTTAAATAAGGTTCAGCAAAGGAATATGGTTTGTTTCAGGGCCACAGATTCTGACCTAGGTCAAGCAAAAGTCAGTCATGCTAAACCAAGTAACATACAACATATCCTTAAAACTAATATTTGCWAATCACAGTCCTATGAAGACAACCAATTCCTTCTTGCCTTTCCAATTATAAGGTTATAGAATCTTATAACATGCAAGTCTGTCATTACAGATTCTGCTGAAATATTCAGGGCTAAGYAAAGATGTGAAGACACCTTTTTGAGACAGAATATTGACAAACACGCTCTCCTATGCCTTAGAGCAAGAAAAACAATCTTGCTGCAGCTGTTGTGTTTATTATAAAATTCATGCTATAAAAGTGTTACCTGAACACAAATTAAAGTATTCTTTAAACCTCCTAAATTGAGAAGAACATTTCCTCACATGATTATGAGATCTCCAAGACCTACTCTGCATATGTGGCATAAATTGGTCAATTTGTTGTCACTTAAAAAGTTCCCTGAAGTGTCAAGCCCAGATTTTAATGCAGTGCATCATTGAAGGWGAGCTTGTGAGTCCCTTCAGTGCACCAGGGAACAGCTACTCACATGTGCAGTTCCAGTGTCTTYCCAGGCCCTGGAGGGGAATGGCTGCACCAAGTCACAGGCTTCTCAACAGCTAGTCACAGCATGAAAACCACTCAGCACAAAAAAATATTCTCACATTCTGGTCATAATCATAGTTGTATAACATATTTTTTTTTCTCGTTTGAACTAATGGCTAATAATTCGAAATAATAAGGTGTTTCTATGCATAGCTGGGATTCAAAAACACTGCATCTTTGCCACTGTGCATTTGTCTTCACATCTATACATCTGCCTTTCCACATGTCTGCACAGACTGAAACAGAATCAAGAAGAATTGGTGGAGATCCTGATCTACACGTTTTAAATCATCAGCCTTATAGAAATAGATGTTACTGGAACCATGATCACACAGAACTGCTTTCTCATAGGAAAAACTCAGGTCTCTCAAGTGAAATGTATTCTGCTTTCACAGCCCAGGGTGAACAATCCTCCTCTGGGTCCAGTGCAGCAGGTTAATTTGCTCTGCCAGCAGCTKTATTATGTAAGACACTAAGCTTTGCATCTTGCAAACTATTTTATCAGTCTTTGATCTATACATATATTTTGTCTAAACTAGATTTGATGGATATGAGTAACCATGCAAACAAGGAAGATCTTCCTGCATCCTACAGGTTGTGTAACTAGCAACAAAACTCAGATTAATGAATCTCCTCCTTGTACCTTTCCACTYCTCAATTTTTCTCCTCTTTATCAACTGAAGTTCATTTATTTTTGAGCTCAGCTTGCCCAGCATGAGCTGGCAGCAAGGAGTGTTAACCAAAGTCTCACAAGGGGTGGATCGGCACTTCCTCCCAGAGTTAAATGCAGGAAACCAGTCACATAAGCAGGAGGTTTGAGAGTATTAGCAGTGGTTTTAGGGGAAATTAATCTTGTTCCAAGGAGTAAATCTACAYGGTGAAAGCTGGATCAAAATAAAGCACTGTACTAACAGTGCAAGCTGGACAACTTGTACTACCAGAGCMATTTCTCAGGGCTGTTTTAAGTTTCACACCGATGAAAGCTTTAAACCACCCATRTCTAAATAATCCATCAGCTTTCTTATCACCTCCTTACTCTTTTTATTCTATTAATAAATATCAATGTTCTAATCTAAGATGCACACAGATATAGCATATTCTGTTTTAGCAAAAATAYGCTTAACCTGGCAGTATGTGCTAAACACACCCAAAGTTTTGGACCACTTTGTCCTTGCTGATCCTCTTGACTAACCAAGAACATTCTTTATATTCTTCCCATTTATTTGCTGAGGTGATTTTGTTTATGTCTTGCTTTGGAGATTAAAACTTGTTAAAAGATCACTTTTATCCAAGACTGGAACTGTACAGATCACCTCAGCAGATTTACATTAATGCTGCATAGGCAGGCTTTTGCAAATTTTCAAAAATTGAAGAARGAAGGATAACTCAACAGGTAAAGTTAATAACTTGTCTCCTGAACAACTTTCACTAGATGTCCCTTTTCTCACTGTACACAAAAAGCCTTGGGGTCACCTGCATTCTGAGWACAGCAGTTAAAGTTTTATATTTAATTCCTGCAGGATGTCTACCTCTGGCTATTTTTTTTTTTTTTTCATCAAGTAAAACCTGACTTGGAGGCTGTTATCTGTGCCCTGGCCCATTGCATCTTGCTCCTACATTTTCCCCATTTGGAAGGGTGTCACTGATGCTTGCCATATGCTCTGCTCTTACAGGGGTAGCTGTGTCTTTAGCAAGCATCTCACAAAGGAGCAGGGCAGACTTTGGAATGAGTGCTTGGTAGTTAGGTGCTCAGCTTATATTGTCTGCTAGCAATTTCCCTGCCAAAATTATGCTTAAAACAGACAATGAAAAATGCTGTCCCAATTGAATGACCTTGCTTTAAAGACATGTGGAGACAAGACAARCCGTAGTCAACTTTTAATCCTGCCTTTCATAAATAAATATAAAGAAAAATTATGGCAGAAAAATTTGGAAAATTATTCTTCTTTAAACACAAGCCTAATTACAAATGAACATCAGCTATAGGCTATCAACTAATGCTGTTTATTACATTGATTATAACAGGGAATCCCTAGGGTTAGTTGATGAAATAAAGATTTAATCTGAGGGTAAAGCACAACAACAAAAATGTAGYTAATTGTAAACAATAGTATTCCAAGTCCAGCTGAGTCCATCAATATGAAAACAGAAGTTAACCTCATCCTTCCACTACTGTAAACATATTAGATGCTATTTATTGTGATTACATGTGTGTGGCCTGTTACAGCCTAAATAGGAACATTTTCGTGACTGAAAGACATAAACATCAGATAACTAACATCATTATTCCCATTTGAAGGATATAAAACCTAAATATTAATTTTAATAGTAAGATTAGCAAATTGGGAAATCACCCACACCAAAATAATTGCAATAATATCCATTGCTAATAAAATATTCAAGTTCCAAGAAGATTAAAAGGACAGGTGGGAATCAGCAGGAGTTTAGATGCTGTCCTGACACACGTCATAAAAAGATTTCATGCAAAAAAGAATACAGATTTTCCACCAAAGCAGAATGAGTCACAGTAATGGGAATTATGTTAAAAAAAACATTAAAAAAAAACCAAAGCAAGCCCACCTTGTGGAAAACAYTTCTTGTACCAAGAGAGAGGAGCAGAACCCCCATCAGGGCTGAGGACAAGGTGCAGTCACCACAGGCAGGGGGGCACTGTCACTGTCAGGGCGCAGCTGTGCTCTGGGGGTTCTGACACTCACAGCAGCCCCTGTGGGGCCAGCCTGAGCCCAGCAGGCCAAACTCACCCAAAACCACCCCAGGTAAACACAGCCACGTCACCAGCACAGCCAGGCTGTCCCTGAAGGCAAAGCAGCTGCTTTGTAGAGCCAAAGTTACGAGCTTTCCTAGCCCCCCTTGAGGCATGCCCAGGGCTGCTGGGCTGAGCTCCTTCCCTCTTGGCTTGGCATCACACTGTCCCAGTAACTTCTGGCACTCCAGGTTCAGTCCCATGGGCTGCACAATTGCAATATTCTGCTTTCAGCTGTCACTGACACCCAATACCAAATCTAAGAGAAAAGTGACTTTGGGGTTCCCTGTTCTGTTTGCTCTGTCAGCAACTGACACCCAAAAACTTGATATGTTTTTGGAGTAGTTCCAAGGATACTGAGGAGATATTTTTGATAGTATCATGACATTGTAAAAGACTGTGGTTAGAGAGGACTTGGAAAAAGGCAAAACTCAGCTGACTGCCAAGGGCACCCCTTTACCCAGTGCCCTTCAAAGGTGTTACCAGAGACAGCCACTGACATGGAGTGATCAGAACTCTGGAAGAGTGTTCAAGAGGGGAAGTCATGAAGGGACATCATCTGATTTGCAATCTGAAACCACAGCAGGTTTACACTGTGGGAGTAGAGTCTGAGTCTTGGCTGCAGCCTCCCCATCTCAATCTACATTTTCACAAAGGCAGTCCTTTCATGTTTTGAAATTCATCTCAAAAAAAAAAGTTGGATTCCTTAGACATTTTGCTCCACACTGCTTTTTCCCATGCTGTTCCTCATTTCCAAGTAGTTCCTACTACTATTATTTTAAACTTTTCTCAGTATTGCTTTTGCTCTAATATTTTAATACTGCATGCATTTAATATCAACCATCCTTAAGGGACTTTCYCTTTCCTGCACTGTTTTTCTTGACATTGTTATCATTACTGTAAGCATTGCTTTGAATAATCAAATGGTGGCCTGTAGACACTGAAAGAAAGGTCAGATACTGTATATGACATATGATTTGCACATCCTTTAAAGGGAAATGAGTCATCTACATAATACAAACAATAACTCAGTTGCATATGACTGAGATGCTAAAGATAAGATATGTTTATAAATGAATAAACTTCCTGATTATAGTGACATATTATGGTGATTTTTWAAAAAAATAGGACTATTTTTTGCAGCAACCTTTCACTTAAAAATAATGCTGACTACTGAAACTCAATGTCCATGTGATTCATAGCACAATGCATTTTTATTTTGCAGACCCTTCTTAAGCAGAAAAGCATCAGTGGATTGTTGCTAATAGCTGAACCTCTCAGGAACACAAAGTTATTTCTCAGGATGGGATAGGGCTCTTTGCTTCCAAGTATTATTCCTTGGATACCACAAGAGCTCAGCACTCCTATTTTGGCACAGGACCCATAAAAAATGACGCTGGATTTTAGAAGAGTTAGCAAAAGAAAATGAATAGAAATGAGCCTTATCAAACCAAGAACAAGAATCTATTTTTTATATTTCCAGCTCWTCCCATGTCATCCAGGGGTGTGAGYAGACCCCYCAASAAAATACCTTTCTGGCCAACCAGATAAGGAATTAACTGCAGAAGCCAATCTTCCCAACTCTGAAACAGTGACCAAATATTGTCATTGTCCCTCTCCTCCACCTATCAACCCTGCTGGAAGATCCTGTAGTGGAGGGGCAGAACCTGCCCATGGCAGGCAGTGTCTGAGGACACGGAGCCAGCAGGGCCAGTTCCCTGTCCCAGCCCCAGCTCGTGTGAGCCCTGTGCTTGTTCTGCAGAGCCCTGGCTGGTTCACACAGCTCCAGCAGATATCCCCAATTCAGCTGCTACAGAGGAGCTTCCAAACCGTGGAAAATATTAAGAACATCACAGCTTCCCTTCCTGCTTTGCACTGCGTTTGGTGATCACTTTGGCTCCCTTCCACACTGCACAGCAGTTGAGAGTATTTGATCTTTGGCTAGGATACCTCACAGCCTTCCCCAGATGAAAAGTTCAACTCAGCTAGGTGATTAGGAGTCCAGTCTGAAAGCACAGCAGGATAAAGAGCTCAGATTAAAATCAGAAATATTCCAAACACCACAGCTCTGAGAGGGCCGAAGTTGAAATTAAACATTGGAGTCAGCACAATACAAGAAATTCACAACCAACTGGTGTATATCTTGCATAATAAAAGTTTAACCACATATGTTCTTAATATACAGGGTAGAGACCCAAATATGACCTGGRTAAATSCACTGTAATATGAACCAAACCTTTKTTGCKTACCTTCAGCTTCATAATCTACAAAGCTGAATCTTTGGAGTGCAGTGAGCTGAGCCTCAACAACAAATATCTCCATTTATCTGGCTGGTTGTTTACAAACAACTGATAATTATTTATGCTATCACTGCTGCTGTAAKGTATTTTATCAGTTGCTGCATTTTTTTTTTCATTTGGTATGGTCTTTCAACTGTCATAAACCAGTACAACAATCTGTCAACATGAAATAATTAATAATTATTATGTGAGTGACTGATTTACTCTGGAGAACATGAAAGGCCATGAAACCTGGAGTTTCCTGGTCTACAYAGTGTGCACAAAGGAAATGAGCATAAGCAATCACTGTCAGCTGTTCTTGTAAGTAAGAATTGAATCATTTATCTGTCTGCATGTATACATTATCATCATCTCCCACTCTGAGGTAAGCCCTAATAGCACTTTATGGCACAAAAATAGGTTGTTACAAATATTTCATAAAAAATACTAYTCATTCCTTTTGAGATGTAYAGTTGATCATGTACATATTYAGTATAAAGTRGAAAGTTTAARAATTTTGTTCTTTGGTTCTACAACRCATTTAGGTTTTGTCTGCACCAATTAAAACACAGCTGAACACCAGATCTAATTCAAATTGATAAGGCACAGTAATAATAATTTAAACGCTTATTTCTTTTGTTCTTTTCCTTTCTTTTGTTCTCCATTGTTATTTTTGTCTAGTATTAAACACCTGCAAATACCTTCCATTGTTTTAGTACTTCAATTATTTTAGGTTATTTTCCATTAGAATGCTGAATTTAYACCATAAACTTAATTTGTATCCATGAAATAATTTAAATCAATCATATGAGAGTGTCTTGCTCTAAGTTTACAGAAAACCTACWTTGATGTAAATGGAGACAGAACATATACTTTTATCAGTCACAACTGAATGTCTCATTCCACCTYAGCAGAAATCTAAAAATCAAAGTAAAACCTGRAAGCTYTTTTGAGCAATGATGTAATTTAAARTAAAATTTCTGAATTACTTTCTGTRKGAGCAAGATAAGATGCTGGTAGGCAGCAAAGCAGTGTGGAGAAATATTTACAGGTTGTCATTATTGTAACATGTAAGGCTGTATGAATAACCATTTGTTTTAAACAGAGGYTAAGCCACTTTCTGAAAAATTAAAAGAYATTTTCCTTTTCTCCTTGGGAAAATAAATTACATTTCAATAKACCTAATTATAAATAAATTATAATYATATATTAAATRCAAYATAATGAAGCATAAAGATAGCTAAATATGGTAGGATGATGTATAAATACATGTTGTTACACAGAATAAAGTTACACTTGCAAAGAAGCTAATTTTGATCAGGATGTTTTTTAGCTTATGAAGCTCAGGCCTTTTGTTCAAATGAAGAATCTTTGAGTGTGACCCATCTATGACAAGGTTTGTGTGATGTGGGAACCTGTGAAACTCCTGCAGGCTGGGAGACAGGAGATCCTTTCTAAAATTGCATCCAGTGCTCCCAGGTGACAGCAGGGATGTCTCCTGCATCTCACAGTCCAGTGCCTGCAGGTCTGACTCACCCCAAGCAGCCTCAACCCTGGCACCAGCACATGGGGAGCAGGACAGTCTGAGAGCACAAGGGGGAGTGTCTGCAGCTAAAGCCCTCCAGATCAACAAGTTCAGACTCTAGAGAAATGTCTCTTCCAGAGTTAAACTGGAGCGTGGACAAACTTCTCAATTCTTTCCCAAACTAATTCTTCYACAACCTGCCTGTTTGTTAYATAGGTACAGCTTGAAAGGGTAAAAATGTATAGAAAAGCCACACACATTGCAGAAGGCAGGTGGAGGACACTTGACACCAAGTATTCCTTTAGCCAGTCTCCCCTCCTGGCTGGCAGGAGGTTCCCAGCACCACCTGCCTCTGCTCTTCCCTGCTGTGCCTCCAGGGCTGCTGGCACATCCTGCCCTGGGTATCCAGCTCTGCCCTGCTCCATCTCTGCACATCTCCAGAGCTGAGACAACTCATGAACTGCTGGAAGAGCCCTCAGCCTTTTACTGTGTTTCTCCCTTTCTCCATTCCTTGTACTATATTTGACTTTAAGAACTTTCTCTAACATTTGAAATTGAATTTATGGGTGTTTAATTGAGAAAAGTAACTTTAAGCCCTTGACATCACTGGGGAAGAGACAGAGCACAYACCCAAGCAGGCTTACTCCCAGACTGCTTTCTGGTACTTATTCCAATAGAATGCTAATAATTATGTTAAAAAGCTAATTTAAGAAATCCAATTTTTGGAAAATGGGTTTTCAAAGGGCACATTTAACAACTAGAGAAAGTTCGATCTGATTTCCCCATTAGAAGAGGAAGGAAAATCCAATTTTAATCTATTTTTGTTCTCTTAAAAAGATGATATATAGAAGTTACTTTGAAAATCATCCTTTCAAAGCAGAACCTAGTATAAGCATGTGCTAACTTGCAAAGTGCAATTAAACTGTTCCGATAATTCTGCCTGAAAAAATTAGCAGCAGTATTAAGAAGGCAAGTTGTTTTCAAAATGTCCATGGCAGAAATGCTTCTGTGTTAAGCTGGTATTGATTCTGAAACAATCTTACACATGATAAATGAGAGCACATTTAGAAGAGGATTCAGTCATAAGAGCTCACAAATCAATCAGCTTGTCAACAGGCAGACCAAATTCAATTTTTATTCTTAGTAAACTCTTATTTGGTGGTAGGCCATTGTTTACTTTGAAATTGCTTTACAAAGGCATGGGGGAGGAGGGGAAACATGGCAAAGACAAGCTTTCATCAACATATTAGAAGTTGGTATTTCATTTAGGGTTGGGACAGGGAAAATCTGATTGTCCCTTGGATAATGCACATCTTTTATCTCCTTCTGGAAGATCATAAACATTTGCTCATGTAATGCTCTTTATCTGCAGCAGCATCTCATAATAGTTCTTGTACAGTGAGACTCGACATCACTAATTTGTGACAGAGCACACTGCAAYTGGCATGTCATATTCTTAAGCAATAACCTGATGTGCACAAGAGCTGCTGCATCTCTTGCCAAGTCATGCTGTATTTCTGACAAGAAATGTTTTTTTGTGTTCTGATAGCTCAAAATTAGAGTTGGAGTGAAATGACATGACAAGAAAAAACACTAAAAATTGCCATTAACCCATTCTCCAGAATTGCCAGTCTTCTGGTCCCAAGAAACTCATCAACAGTAACCCAGCTGGAACTTGAAAGGTTATTGTAACACCTGCCATTTAACACAATTCAGTTATACAATCCATTGGTGACTTTGCACTGATATCACKGCTTGATTTCTGAAGTTGTCAGTATTTCAGTCTAGAGAGTCCAAYCTGAGGGGTACCAGTGAYCCATGKGGTTGTGGAGGGATATCCTCTGCTCAGGCACTTCCCTCTTGCCAGCCTAAAGAGGACTGATTTKGTGGAAGAAWGKAGCCTAAGCAAAARGCCAGAGKCAGTTGCTGAGCCCTACATGTAAARCTCCCTTARTGGAGCCCAAGCCRAGTGTGATTGCACCAAAGCATCAYAGRGAGCTGCACTGCAGGAACAAATACAGATATTCTGAGTCCTGGGTGATGCAAACATCTTTTGAGATTTCTCTTTCAGGATTAACTTTAGGAGAGCAGCAATCAAAATATGAACTATTTCTACTACTCCCTCCCTCTTCATTCCAATTAAAATGAGAAGTTGGAGACAGTCATTATGAACACAGAACAGAATTCACTGGCATTTTCTCTCTACGTTTGCTTTCTGCCACTGTTATTCTCTTCATAATCTCCTTTACCTTTAGATAATTATATAAAAGTGACATCCTTCTAGTGCCAAAGTTGGATTTTCCTCACCCTTTTGGCTGATAATAACTAGAAATCCACAGGCCCATGTATTTTTGGAAAGTACATGCCTATTTGAATTTTCTTCATTTAGTCAATATTAATTTTGTTCCTGCAAATAATATTTCTGAAGATGCTTATGGAAGAGAACTTTGTGTGGATTTAGCACATATTGCCAAACAGATCTCATACAGAATTGACATTTGGAGCATAGTTCTATCCAATAAGGGATCTTTTCTGCAGTAAATTAATTGGTTTTGTCATAGACACTCATCAGGACCACAAACCTTGTGGGATGGGTTGTAGTTTTTATTCAACAGGGAGCCCAGACTCGAGCAAATTCAGCTTTGGTTCCTTAATCTCATTTGTTTCTGTTATTGCACTATAACCAAATAAAAGACTAAAATAAAACCCCAAATATGAACATCTCTAAATACTGCAGTCAGAATTTGCAACCACATGTGAATTTCATGGCTGAGCTTTTAAAGTTGCATCCAGCTGACCCAGAACTCCAACCCCAAACATTCAAAACCTAATAGTTTCCAAAATCCTACTCACAACTGGAAGCCTAAGGATAGAAATGCACAGGCTTAGACACGTGTCTTGCATGAAAGACATCAAGACTCTGCAGAATCCAGAGGAAAGTCAGCCAGCCTGACCTCTCTGCAGAAAGAAGATATGTACAAGGAAAAGCAATTTAGCAGATTTTGTATTTTAAGCCTGTGAGGGTCCCATATTTCAATCATTACCGTGATGTCTAACATCTGAAGGTGAGTGAATCWTAAAAGACTCTTCTCATCAGCCTGGGAAAACATGTCTTACAGACACTTCCAAGATAACAACTATGAGATGATTAAACRTCCCCCAACAAGTTCAACTCCTCCTCCTTTCTCCTGTCTCTTAAAACAATCAAACTTACAGGAAACCCCTAACAAACAAAAGCATTTGGAGGAAATATTGTGTTCTGCTTCTTGTGGTGTAAAGGAAGAAGACAAGAGTATCTTGTTTCACTGTTGTGTTTTAATGAGAAAAACTACCCCCTTGCTTTTTATCCTTCAATTCAGAGCACATGAGAGGCATACTGGAAACCAATAATACTTCCTTGAATGACCAGTAAAAACCTGTTAGTTCCATTCATTAAAAAAAAAATAAAAATTGCCAGATTCTCATGTCAACCTGAGCAATCTGTTAAATGCAGGCACTGGTAAATGACACTATTTRAATAATAATTAATTCCTACATGACTTGGAAGTATGTATTCAGCTAATATCAGACATGAAGATATTTGTTGAGTTTTATTGGATTTTAAGCACAGGTAATTTGTTTTCATTTCCTTCTTTATCACAGATACTTTTCCCATTTTTACTATATAAAATCAGAGTATCACATTCTCTGTTGAAAGCTATATTAAATTACTTTTAGGAAACAAAGAATATTATATATGTTTTTTTTCTGATCTGCTTTTAACCAGAATAAAGCTGCACATCTGGTATATTTTAGTTTTGGGATATGGAATATCTCTGACTTTCCCAAACATTGTCTACTGTAAACCAAACTGAACAACTTTCGGAAGTGTTCCTTTTTCACTGAAATTTGAACTCTATGGAGAATGCTTGGCATATGGATTAAAAATGGATGTGAAAAACCAGTCATGATTGGAACAAAGGGATTTTTTTTAGACCACAGGAATGGATATAAACTTGAAGGTGCAATCCATCCTAGCTTCAGTTATTTGGATATATAATTCAGAAATCAGGACTGGATCTAAGCCAAAGGTGATAAACGAAGACAGCATACTTATAAATGATGGCATTCAGGAAGGAGAAGTACATAGAGGGTTTTTTTATGGATTCTAAGTGCATTTTTATACARGAATCAAATTTACAGTGCCAGGATACATATTTCAAATGAAACTGAAGTTGTACTATTTATTTCTGCACTGAGTCAGAAGTACAGAAAAGCCAAGCAAAAGGGTGGTCCTTTCCATTGTGTTTCTGCAGAAAAACCAAGTGTCTGTGTTTAAATGCAAGTAACACAGGCTGAAGGTTATGTTAATTCCTAGCCTGATGCAAACTGAACACCCTATGCTGTACAATTACARTATAACTCCCAGGGTTTTATTACAGAGTAACAGAGCACTTCCTGAATAAAATTAATCAGTAAGAGTAGAATCCTTTCCCAAAGGACTAAATTCAAACCATCACTGTTCACTTTTATCTAAGTTCTGTGCTTGAAAAAAAGAAAGTAGCCTAGCCAGCTGTTCAGCTGCATTTTTTTATCTGTAGCTCTCACTGACTGAAGGGAAACCTGATTACACAATAAAAAGATCAAAATATCAGATCTCTTTTTTAATGTATTTGAAATAACAAAAAACAAAAACAAAACAAAACATCTCCAGCCTGCCCTGTGGAACCAGAAAGCCAAGGTAAAGCAGCGCAGGCACGGAAACAGCTTTGGTATTGAGAATCCAATGTCCCATACAAGCACTGAATGAACCTCAAAACTCCAAGGCTAAACTCTATTGTTCATCTGCCCCCCCTGAACCAATACTGAGRGGAATATAAACTGAGAAAAGCATTTTTCCTTCCTTCATGGATCCTTTTCTAAACCATGGCAGAAGCAATGGAGGTCAAGCATGGCCTCATTTTATGGATTGCTGTTCAACGATAGGCTCAACAAAGTGGAAAATATGCRCTGATGAGAGCTGGAGAAACAAGCCTTTAACTGCTATTGGACAGCATCTTCCCTTCCTCCTCATTCATTTTATGATGCATGCCTTCAATTGCAAACTACTATAAAAAGCTTCCTGAAATTCTTGGCACTGCCACAGATCTGATTCCACAGTGGCTCCCAGTGATTAACAGAATGCTAGAAAGTGCAAGACAAACAAAGATCAGGTGAATGGGGAAAAGAAATGAGAGCACCATAAAAAGTGCACATAAAGTGCATTCCACCAACAGAGCCAATACTTATAAAAGGAGTGTAGGTTCTGAAAGTCAATCCCTCCCCTTCTGAGCAGAAACCAGATGAATTTGTAAAGGTTGCATTTTCTGTGTCTATGAATCTATTTTTCAAAAAAATCAGAACTGTAGCTTAACTGGCAGAAAGAGAGCAACAAACACTAAAATTCATTTTTTTTCACTGAAATCTCATTCTGTATCTGAACTCTTCCATTGACCAATAGTAAACTCGATCATCTGCAGATAAATTATTAAAATGTTAACTATAAGGTTGTACATTATAAATCCTGACTATATTATAATTTTTGTTCCTCCAAGCAGCTCCTTAAAATGCATATTTAACTAATTTATCCTACACTTTGTGCCCCTGTGGCCCTGGAAGGTAAAGCAACATCRCTCATAAGAAATATTAACATTGCCTGTTTATCAAGGCATCTGTGAAATACAAAAGCAATAAAAGTGCTAGTGTGCACGCTCATTTACTAYTGAAATATCACAAAAATTATTCAGTGTCAGAAACCTAATTTTGTATGATATTTCTATATATTTTAGCAGTTAATTTTTTCAGTATTACTGAATTAATATGCTTTGAATACCCCTGTAGCTACAGTGGAAAAATGGACCAACACACTTATTTAGTGCTGCTACCCAAATCCATTAGACAAATTTTCTTTACAGCAAAGCATTGATGAATGAAATGTCCCATGTTAATGTAAGAATAATCAATTTAGAATGCTTATGACAATTAACAAAGCTAGAGATAAGCCTTGAAAGCACCATGCTTTGTCAGCCCTGATTTGGATTAAACTTGTACTAATAGGATCATTTTTCTTCCAAAAGGTACTCTTTTTAGGCAGACCTATCAATTAATATGAATTATACATGTATAAAAGAACTTATGTCATTAATTAGACAAATTAATTTTTATGATGCAGTGAATAGACTAACACCAGATTATATGAGATATCATTCTCCCAATTCATATGTATTTGGAATGAATGAATGAATAGTTTACATTTGCATGGTTATTACAGAATCAATCATTATTAATCAGTGACACCATATTGGATAGTTTAATATAATCTGTTTTAAATTTCTCATGGTGACCAGGTATATTCAAGTTCATACTTTCAAAGACAAAGTTTTACTGGGACTCACATGTTTTCACTGGGAATAACAAAACAGACATCCCAGGGAAATACAAGCACAGTGTGTTATGTGCTGTGCATTTCAGTATATTTGTGATGATAAAAAGAGGCAAATTAAATAAATATAATCTAACTCTTCTGGCATCAATCTTAGCTGTAGAATTGAAAACATTCAAAAATTTAGAAAGGCTTGTGTTAATGCTGGCCCACACTTTGATCCTGAAACACTGTTTTATTTCAGCCACTAGTAATTTACCACTCATTGCTTCCTTTTGCCTTTAAGCCTAATGCATATATGTTTCAAAGTGGACTGAAAACCTTTACAAAACAAAAAAGTATATTTGAAAAATCAGGCTCTTGGAATCCCCAAAAGTGCCTGAATTTTAACATTTTGAGTATTTATTTACATGGTAGGTATAATTCTGCAAATATTAAGTTTTAAATCACTGCCTAATAGTATCTCCTATATGGAAAAGATAATACAGTGATTTCCATTCAGATGTGTTAGGARCTATTAAACACTTATTAAAGTTATTTTAAAACTTTGCTTGCTTTGCATTTAATGAAGTGAATGAAGGATGGAAAAACCTATACACTTTATGCACATTTAATTCTTAAAAATTACTTCTTGCCACATACCACCTTTTATCCTTTATTTATACATCAGCTGTAGCCAAATATAGGGGGRAAATTATTCCTACTACCCTAGTTTGCTTTCAGAGAAATAGGATAGCAAACCCTCAGAGAGGAAAGTATTTAAATGAGCAGCCTGCCTCTGATAAAGCTCCAGTCTTGGGGAACCTSTCCTCTCGCTGAACTACAGGGAGACAGGAAAACCAGCAACTGCAGGGCCAGCCCCCAAAGACTAATAAACCCCCCCAGCCCTATCAGGGATACCTTTGCCCAAAGAAAACTGAGGGGTCACAGTCCAAGGAAAGAGCTGCTCCGTGTCATGTGACAAACCTCTTGTATTTCCAGCCTAAATTTATTCCTGGTCAGTTTATAGGAGCTCCCGGCTCCACATCCACAATGCTGGCTCTGTGTCTCGCATCAGTCCCCGTTCTGTCAGGCTCAACAAGCCAAATTCAGTTTGCCCAGTCCCACAAGAGAACTCCCTGCCYGCCTACAAATACCTGCAGCCCTCCCTGGACCTGTTCTGAGTCTCTCTTTGGTGATGGCAGAGCAGATCTGGATCCAGGATATCCTCAGATGCCACCAGTCCCTCAGAAATACCACAAAAACCCACTCTGCCTGGACAGGAAAGGAGCCCTGCCTGGATAGATCTGAGCACCCTTTTTTGTTTTTCCATAATGTTTGTGGCATCTGCAGCATCTTAGGAACATGCCACTCTTGGTTTTGATTTACCCTTGGATTTCCTAATTTGAAATGAGAGGCTACGCTGGATCTACACAGGAAAATACAAGCTCACCTGGAACACCAAGCTCTAAATTTCAAGTTTTCAATTGCTAATTTATTGTGTCATCTTAGCACATAGAAAGTTAAAGCTACTTCTGGAGACATGCAAAGGCCATATTAAAATCCTCATGATTGAGGATTTTATTTGAAATTAAATGATGTGGCTAGAGGAGTGTTAGTAATATCCGATAAAAATTAGAATAGTAGGGTAGAAGAATGCTCAGCTGCTGATAGGAAGAGACAAACATCAAYGAATCACAGAGGACAGTCTTTTCACTGTAGGAAGCAAACAATCATCTGGAACTTGGGAAAATAAATATATTTATATGGAGCTTATTCTCCACAATGCTTTTTGAATCGTTATAGTTCACCCTATAATTAAGGGGTTTTTTTCCAAAGCTAAGAAATACACAAGAAAGTAAAGGAAATTCCACTAAGCAGCAAAATCATAAGAAAACACAATTTTATCTTTAGCAAACATTCAGTTACTACACTGCAATAGCTTTTTTATTGGATCAAACTTCAAACATGAAGCTACATTCTAGTATATGATTAATTATCATTAATAGACAGGAAGCATGGACAGGTCCAAGCAGATGTTGAAAACAAATAGGGATTCACAGAACATATAAAAATCTGAGTTTATTTGGTACAGCTGGCTGTATATAATGCCTTTTGAATTTATAAGACTGGAGCATCTGGTCTTCCAATGTCTTGCTACAAAATTTCAGAAAGTCATGGGAATATTTTTTGTCCCATTTTCTTTTCCCTCAGATTGAAAGGAACCTCTATAGATAGGAAAAAAAGTGCATTGGAAAGAGAACTGTTAACAGAATGTATCAAAATAAATAAGCCCTTAAATTTTAATTTAAAGCACTGAAAACTGAAATGTTAAGATTTTTCTTCTGGCCTAGTTTTAGCTGCAGAAGTATCTTTCTAAGAGGGTAAAAAGTAAGAGTTATTGGATTTAATTTTTAATGGCAACAGATGTTAAAAAAATTAGAGTTGCACTGAAAAAGCAGGTCATAAKAAAAAAAAAAGCTATTTTTAATAAGGAAATGTAATGTCTTGTGATTTGAGTAGAATTCTTAATACTTTCCTTCCCCTTATATAAAAAGCCTGCAATCATCAGAAACCTACAATTTCACCTCCTCCCTTGTCTATATTCTTCAATTAGAAGTTAGAGGGACAATGTTCATACAGGTGATACATTTTTAGAAATAACTTGCTGTAGTACTGAAATTATTCTACATATTGCTTTTCAGAAAGTGCTGGTCCCTGCAGTTGTTAGTAGCCAAACATGTAATGACCATTTTGCTCAAATATCCATTCACACACCTATGTATTCTGTCAGCATATATCAAAAGCAGATGTGAATATGCACATCAGAAACTGAATTCTTGAAGAAGCAACAGAAGGTACACATGAATCCCTGACTGCAAGGAAAGGGAAAGCAAAGTCAGACACTACTTGATTATTCTCAGGGCTTGAGGAGATTGGCTTATCCTTTGTGTTAGAACAAATTCATTAGAATGAAAGAAGCAAATCTGAGCAATGTGCACATCCCTGTGGTGCACTGTAGAAGACAATACAAGCATTTARTACTCATGGTCCTGGTCTCACGTGATGAGATCTCCTGAAGTCACCACAGGAAATGCCCATGTCAGGGCTGCATTACTGCACCTACAACAACTCACCCAAAACCCATAAAGCTGCCCATGTTTCAATGTACAATGAGATGACAGCTCACAAAATTGACATTGTATTCCTGCAATATCTGAACACGTGGAGGTGCAGCAACAGGGAGCAATGAGACATGGAACCCCTTATGCACCTGAAGGAGATAATTTTTTTGCAGAAATCATGCCCTTTYTACACCTTTAATCTCMACCAGACAAACCCAAGACTTGACAGAAGAAGGGCACCCATTGGCTGCTCAGCCTCAGTGCTGCTGTCCACCAGTCATAACCATCTCTCACCCCCAACCATCCATCCTGCAGCTGTGCCTGCCCACTGGGCCTTCTGGTGAACAATAGTTTTAACAGCTTCAACAAATATAACCCCATTTCCCACATGGAGGTAGCCAATGTGAGCTTCATTGCTCAATGGTCCCTACTGAGCAGAACTGCAAAATAACCTTTATTAATTTTCTTCCTAACCCATACAGATATTTTGTCTAGTTTTTACTCAGACTTGGAAAATAAACAGATAGAATATGTTTAAACAAATAGGATTAATTATTGCTTTGACACTGTGAAAAAAACCCTGACTCTTGTGTCTTCTATTGTGTCCCCTCTAAATAATAATGCATCAATTTAGTAAGTTTTTAATTAAATACTTGTTCAGTAGCTCCAGAAAGGTGTTACTGTATTTCTCCAAAACTTGGCCATGATTTCYTATTAAATCTCTGCTGCTGATGAGCAGCATTTTGTAGCTACAATTCTGTAATCCAGCTACAGCTGGATTGATATGAGTGTTTTCTTAATRGGAACAGCTGGAAGGAAAACAGCTGAAAGCTTTCACTGACATGTRCGTGCACTTTACATGAATTTGCCTAGGATCTCTCCAAGTCACCCTATATGCATCTTTCTCTTCATGGGAGAACTTCATGTCTTCAATCATTTGATGTATTAATGCTCCAGCCTTCCTAGCACTTGCYACTGGCATTATGATGGAGAGTGATTCCGTTTCCCACAGCACAGAACTTTGCCCATGGCTGAACACTTTTATTTTTGTCCTTCATATCATTTCTACAGAATGTGCTGGTGTGATGGATGTCTTCTTGGTCCCTTTGCCTCCTGAGTGCCTTTTAGCTTCCATCTGTGCTAAAAACTAATGGCTGTTATTATTTTGGTCTTTTCTCCTGGACAATTCTGCTGCCCTTGCTCTTTAGGAGAGGATCTCAAGGATTGCTTTATCGAGTTCTCAGGAGCTGAGTCTCATCTGCCTACCAGAACCCATTAGGCATTCTCTAGAGCTTTTCAAGCTATAGGCAGACATCACTTTTTAGTTTCAATAAATAAGTATTTTTCTCTCTTTATGTCCTTGGAGGAAAAAAATAAAAAASAAAACAACAAAACCCAAACCAACAAACCTGTCTCTGGAGTTTTTGCAAGTTTATTTGCATGAAATTGTTCTATTTCTCAGAACTTCCTCTACCATCTATTCTGTCCAGCATTATTCACAACAGTGGTCACTCAGTCCCTGCCACTTTCCACCAATGAGAAAATGAAAAAGACAAAGAAGGAACAGGATATGGTTGTGTGCTGTCATTTTGTTGTTTCTTTTTTAAACTAAGTATCACTTTACATAGAATTCTCCTGCTTTTACACACAGAAAAAAAGGTTTTCTAGAAAGCCAGCATTCAATTCAACTGTATCTGGGCTGTTATGCTTTCTTCTTGGGAAACTCATTAGAATGGCCATTTCTAATATTTTTTTTTTCCCTACTGAAACAACAGAAGAATAAATATTTCTAAAACTAACTACCACTTGTTTTAGGAAAGTACTCACAAGGGTGTTGAATGTACGATGCAAAGCTTTTGCTGTTTGCAGAAAGGAAATGCTGGGTATTTCTTCCAAGCAAATCTATTTCATGAATTCTGCACCTCCCTGCAAATTCAGCCATGGCTGTGCTAATGAAAGTAGGAGAGGGAAGTGGAGGAGAGGGGAAAAGTGTCGTGTAACTATTCCCCACAAACAGTCCAGACAAACATACAAATACACAGGTTGATATTTTTAAAAAATCTGCGGCTTTGAAGTCATGTAACAAATATAAAAACAGCCAAAAGATACAAATCCAGACTACATTACATATCTGTTTGTAATGCATCAAACCTTTGTATTAATTTCACATTAAGTATTCTAGATCTTTAGCTGTTTTGTGATATTTCATGTATATATATTTGTTTTTAATATATATATATATATATTTATAGGACTTTCATGCTCAGCCTATTTTTGAAAGAGCATATTCTGTTTCAAAATATAAGAACATCCTCCAAAATTGGAATCTTTTTTGAAATGTATTAGATTAAATAAACAGCACCCTTASTGAAACTGCACATCCAAATCCCATACCACACGTCATGTTCAAGATTACAAACCTATTTAAACTTTCTCTACACATGCACACAAACAAACTACCAACTATTTAAAGAAAGCTTCCAAGAATTGGGAATGAATTCCTTAGTGTATTTACATGAATAAGAGTTTTGACATTGCCTTTAGTAGAGCTAGAAATCAAAATTTTGACTCATTCATCTGAGCACAGAACTTTCCCCATCTGCAAATTTCTAACACTTACATGTCTCATCTATTCTTAGGGGTGAGGCAAACTTGAAAGTTAGAGGACTAATCACATTAAATTAATCTAATTGAACATGCTCAGCACCCACTAGAGAACTAAAATTAATCTGCTGACATTTTTATTCTATAAATGCTTTAAAGATAATTGGGAGAATGAGTCACTAAAAGGTTTATTTTCAGTAAACTTAAGCACAGACTCTYACAAGAATTTACAGGAAAAATCCAGCTTTAAATAATGCCAAGTTCTTTCTTACAAACTTCCATGCTATATTTGCTGATCAGTAATATATTCCTGATAAATAATGGATGAGTCACATAGGTTCTAACATGAAAGACAGTTATAAACATGTCAGTGTAAGATAATGCTGTGCATTTTTCCTGTAACTTTGCTCATGATACCTAAAGCCTGAAGTTATTATAAATTTGCAATCTTGTAAAGTATCTGCAATAGCTGAGAATCTTTTTATGTTGATTCATACCTTTAAARCATTTAATTTCTATAAATCCATATAAATCTCATGCTATTTTTTCCTATTATGAATATTTTTAGTGCACATTTTTTCAGTGTATTTAATTGCTACARTATTTAATTGCTGATAAAAATCTATCAGAAAATATAATAAAACATTTTAAATTTTTTCCCATGGCCAAATCAAATTATTTCTAATTGAAAGAAAAGTAGCAAAACATGGTGTGCTGAACATTTTACCCCATTTTACATTTTAGTATAATCTGGTACAAGTAAAACTTTTAATGGTCCCCATCCTTTGACAATTTCAAGTGAACTTTACAAAGCAATCTATAAGCTTCATAAATAATGTCCATGTGGCTTTTAAGTAATTTATATAGTCTTTTCAATGGAAATAGGCAAGCCACTTAATCACTGAGCATGCATTTAGTTTGTTTTAAGGGTTAGCCTTTTCATTATACAACAATTGCTAGGGCTTATAAAATAAAATACTAATCCCTTTAAAATAAAAMCAGTAAACTTTTAAATAAAAAACATATTTGAAGTACTTCTGATGAAGAATAATGACAAAACTAATTTTTTGCTATAAACAAATAATATAATATAATAAAATCCAAATCTCACAAWTGAGAGTTAGAGCACTTGCCATTTGCACCAGTAATATATTTTGGTTTGAGTGTATTCAGGGATAAGAATTTAGGATACYTCATTCTTCTCTCTTATGCAGAGCCCCCAAACAAATTGACCAATTCCCTGAGGAATTACAGGTGGAGAGAGCAATCCAGACCTGTTTCTTAAATAAACTTCAAGTTTCCTCCACAGCAGCTTTTGGAAACTCTGGGCTTCACTTATCATTCACAAAGTGGGAACACACTCACACTACTTATTGCACTGAGTACTAGTATTGTTCTCCAGTGGATTTTTTCCTCACACTGGATTTCTTCAAACTTCTCAAAACTAAGATTCAACTCTCTTTGATACATGAGCTCATCATGAAATATTAAAGATATTATCTTTTGTCATGGAAATTAGGTTACTTTCATATAAAAATTACATCAAGTCATAAGCTTCATTTTGCATTTCACTATCCTGATTTCCAATAACTGTTTACCTAGAGAGATAACAAGTTGCTCCTTCATGATGTAAAAATACCTGTGTTATCTGTTTAAGAAAGGTACATTTCACTAAAWACAAGGTTACTGCAGTCTTTTAAAGAAAGAGATTAAAGAGGGAAGTGACTCTCAACTCTCACTAGGCAGTTTCTTCTTTGCTCTTATGGACAAGTAAAAGTTAGGCAGAAAGACTTAACCTATTATCATACATTCTGTCTGCATACCCTATGCATTCAGCAGCAGGAGAAACAGATTTTGTTCTACAAAATGCTATATTTTATTCCCATATTTAGATAGACAGTTGTCCAAAGCAACTTTCAAGATTTTAAGTGAYTTCATTTAGTATTAAAATTTTATCTTGTCACCTTTCATGGGAAGACAAAGATACTGAGAACCACRTAAGCTCCTGTGTTTAGCAAGGAAAAAATTACTAAAAGGCATAAAAAGCCCAAAACAACCAGGAACCCCAAACACACATTACTTAGACTGATTTAATGACTTATTGGTAAGCAGAGAGAGGAATATTTAACAAAGATCCCTTTGAGAAATTCAAACTAGAATTTGCACACATGAAAACTTAATAAATATCAGAGCTGGATAAAAAGTTAGATGTGATCTKGTCCTTTAGAAATGTGTTTCAAAGCACAGAGCACTTTAACACTCACTAATTCCATCAAAAGTGCAGTACCATATAAAGTTGGTCAGCATGTGAAGAAGTGAATTGGAACTCGTACCTGCATCACTACCACAAATGGAAATTTGGTGGTTAAATGGATCCACAAGTTTCTAGACCWGATGCTTCTCTTTATCTGTGCCTCCWTCACTTGACATGAATAGAATAACAAAGACATGTGGAGTTAATATCCAAAGGCACAAGTCCTGGTGCATTTGGGTAAAAATATGRTAAAGGAAGGCAGAGAACAATAATTAAGGGAAACAAATATTAAGGCCTTTGCTTGTGATATCTAATTGCCAAAAGGAAGGGCATCACCCTCACAGATATTATCCTGAACTAGACACAGCTAGTCCTGCTCTGTCTCACTCAAACCTTTCTAATGTGCTGAGCACAAACACAATGAATGSTGGTCAGATCATCCTTTTTTTTCAAGACAGTACCAGAAAGAGGAAATCCACTTTCATTAAAGCATTCTGCAGCTTTACTGAATTGAGTAAGAAAAGCAATTTGTAGTCATGTTGGAAATGTAATGTGTTGCCCTTTCCTTCCATGAGCACACACCACTGAGGGATGTTGGTACTCTCTGCTCTATTCCTGCTGAAGGTGTGCCTCCATCCACTGTGAGGATGATTTTTTTTCCTCTTTCACAATTAAAGCAGGATTTTCACACTTGCATTGGGTTTAGTCAAGCTGTTTATTTTAGTAAAAAATATCTTTCTGCTTGCTTTATTCCCTGAACACTGAGAATGGCATTTTACAGTTTCTCTGTGTACCGTCTTAGGAAATTAGAGATTTGTTACACCATGGATCTGAGACCAGTAAAAAAGCACAAAAAGTTCACTGTTTCTCAATTAAAATGAGTTTGTTTCAAGTCAATATTTCTTCAGTTGCAGATTTACTGTATGCTACCTGCTAGTGTTTACATAATATACAGTAATTGCTAAGAGACATGTTGAAAATATACCATTAGTATTATTTACTCCAGGAATCCAAGTGTAGAAACCAAAACATATCATGAATTTTTAATATTTTTCATAAAACAATGACCTTCTTTTTGCTTCAAATATGGCAAAGAGAAGGCCATCGACCTGAAATATTTCTTGTATACAGTAAGAGCCTGATCCAGCAGTCTTTGCAAAAGTAAAAGTCCCATTGACTTATGTTAAATGTAGCACTTTTCTTACAAGAGAACTGCAAATTCAAGCACTAATTAGGTCCCTGGACAGAGTCTCAAAAGCACTGGTAAGTGAACCTAGGAAGCAGTGATACTGTGCAATCCAAACACTATAAATATGGTAGTAACAAAGCTGAATRCAGCAAACTTCACAGCCCCATCCTGCAAATCCATATTAATATAAATGGCCTTACTCATACTCTGTTATAAATAAGGGACTAGTTAAGGAGATTGTAGGTCTTTATTGTGAAGAAATTTAGTCTTTTCAATTTCCCTATATTTAACATAAGGATGTATTCTTCTAARTTTAATTTTAAAAGGATTGAAAATAGCTTCTTTTCAAAATATATTTGATTTATGTGTAGCAGTCTGCAATTTTCCACAKAWAWRYATACCTATATRCACTGTCATATTTTTTATTTTCTCCCYATAGACTGGGTATTTTGSCAGCTTCCTGTCCTTTTTTGTATTTAGTGTTTGATAACACAATAATTACTAWAGCAGTATTTTAATCYTATCAAATTAGATATGACACATTTACAAATATTATCTTTTATACCATTTCTGCTCGCTTGCATTCATATTTACAACTAAACCACAGCAGTAAAAAGTTACTTCCACGTAAAAATTCTAGGCAGCATTTTTCACTCATTTCTTAATCCAAAACATTACAAAAAGAATCAGAAATCCAAACTGCATTAAGGTATCAGCTGGTCTTCTTATGAGGAAGGCACTGTCACACATCAGTCCCTCAAAAAGGATTGAGGGATTGAATATTTTGTATTGCTCACTTGCATAGTGGACTGTCTATAAGTTTTCAGCTATCACAGATGCAGAAAAAGTATTTTGTCTTRCATGCAAGTGAAATTGCTCCTCAGCACACTATTCATGTTTACTTGCCTAATGAGCATCACATGAAAAAGGATTTAATCTGACATTATTGGATTAAATTTGAAAAATGGAAGATATTGCTTGCCAGAGTATTGATACAAGATCTCATAAAATGAGTTTCTAATAATTACAGTTGTCCCCAGTTCTTTAAAGGTAAAGAGAGKGCAAGAAAAAATATTTAGAGAATAATTCTCATCGTGTTAACTTATGCAATTAGGGGCAAACAGGCCTAGTTAAAAATATTTAGAATATGTTTAGCACCTTTTTGCCTATGTTAACTGTGTAGTATTTTAACATGTTGGAAGACTAATGATGTGTTAAAATCCTGTTTGGCTTTTTTGTCAGTATTTCATAACTACTCCACATGACATGAATTTCTGAGCACCTGAGAAAAGGTGCAAGTTCTGCACCCAACAGAGGCACTGCSTCACCAAGGGCTACAAAGATTTAGCATTAACAAAGCACTTCTTGTTCTAACCACAATAAAAGTATTCACAATGTTTTGGGAAAATAAGTTGCTGCTTTTATCATATAGTTAACTTGCATATTTATGGTGATTGCACTGGAATGMTTTTAAATGGTACAAACAAAAAAAGGAGAAATCACACRACCAGTTTCAAACACTGTGGTAATGACACTTTGAGATATGCTAAGTCAAATTATTTTGCAAGATGACACAGTATGCAGGACAGGATTTTTTTTTTTCTTCTCTCTCACTTTTTTTTTTTTTTTTAATGTGTAATTATCCTAGAAACTTACACATGTTGCTTTGAAGGAAAATACATTTCATCCTTTTTCCTCAGYCTGAATAACAAACTGAAGATGTCATGAAAGCAGTCCAATCAATACCCCTGGTACAAAGGCCTTATTGTGTGTTAGTGGTGGAAATACATGAAGGCATATGGAGAAATTATTATTTTTCTTTTACCCAGACAGATGACTTCTGTCACTCAGTTTCAGTGTACAAATGGAGCACCACCCATTTCCAGCCTTCCTGTAAAACATCAGCTTCCAGATGATACAGTAGCTGGYCCTATTATCATTGTCAATAGTTCCATTTGGCAGTAGACAGATAATTCTTTTCATGTGCTAATGATTAATCAGACAAGTCTATTTACTAATGTATCAGAATGCATTAGAAATATAGGTAATGAGGGACAGAATATCAATTTATTTATAAATGAGCTGCACTTACATTGGATACGTATTGACTCAAGTCAAAGAATAAAGTAGRAAATGTAATATACATGTAAACTGCTACAATGAATTAAAAGAGAATTTAAAAATGTCTTGAAACATTATTCTATTGACTCCTCTGCAAGCCAAAAGGGATGTCACATTTGGTTTTCCAACAGACACCACAAAACGCCCCTCACACCCCCAGTACCTGTAGCTGTTCTTCTCAGCAAACGTTCCMATTAACAGTACAAATAGTGCATTTGCATTTCAGAACTCCAAACCCCTGCACCAGGTTTGTGAAGGTAGGTAAACACATGTACATCATCAGTATTAAAGATACTCAAATGAGACACGTGCTCCAGCCGAATGTCCTGTCCTGTAACAAATTGATGGTGCTTTGAGAGAATCATCGTCAGAATGACAAAATCTGATTTTCTAAAATAATTTTAGCAGCAGTAGGATTACCTACAAAACAGACATCTCGTTCCAATACTTATGCAACAAATACCAGCTTGGAGCAGCTGACCAGAAGTTCTGTGTAACTGAAGCCTTTTTTTGGGCATGTTTCAATGCAGAGCACACTCATGTTCCCTTGTCTGTATTCTAGCAGAATTACACTGGTATTGGAAACTCCTATCTGCCAACTGCCAGCTTAAGAAAACAAATTTTATTTACTCTGATTATCCTGTAGTCGCTCACTATTTACACCAACTTATCATATTTCCCAGAGGACAAGTTAAACAGGTATATTCTGAGGTCTGGCACAGTTAGTACACAATACTACTCATTCTTAGCTCAACACAAAATATTTCTGGTTAATTTACTGCATCTATTACTTCTACTTTCCTTTTGCTCATAAATGTTGTGTCTCTTAACACTGATATTTCTCAGTGAGAACAGAGAGGCACTGGAAAGTGGGGAGGACTCCAACATGAGACCAATTTAAAATGTACCAATTTAGTATGTAGACTTTAGGCACAGAAAGATACCTTTGGAAAATGAAAGAAAAGCAAAAAAACCATATTAATTGCAGCATTTTAAAAAAAAAAATCAAACTCATTTCATCACCATTCCGAAGTGGAATGAAGCTAGAAATTTTCACTGAATCTTCATATAAAAATCTTTTACAATTTTCAGTGTATAGACAAATTAGGGAAACTTAGTTTGAGTTTCTGTGCACACAGGTACAGAGGGGTAGGGGTTTAAGAGCCTGGCTGAGCTGCAATGCTCTGTTGACTGACAGCGTGAGAATTTTTCCAGTTGGGAGCAAAGCAAACCATGCCCCTGAAATGTGTTCCCAGGAGATATTCTGGAATAACTCCACTCCATGGCTGGTAGATTGGGTTAAACAGCCCAAATTAAACTTATAGAACCAATGCCTTTTTACTTCTGTTTTTGCTGCAGAGCAGGTATAAAGATCTTTAATGCTTAGATCCACTTATAACACCACGAAACATGCACTGTGGAATATCAGCATGGCAGMCTGAATGTGAGTGGCCTGAGTATGTATGAAAATACAGACACAAGGATATGAGAACAGTGGTACATTACTAATCCTACACAACCTTTTTTTTCAGGCAGTTTCACACCTAAAACTGCCTTTTTATAAATGGATGTGGACCAAAAGCACAACTGAAACCAGGARCCAAGTCGACTTGAAAGGATGTTTGACATGATAGCACAGCAATTAGAGACTGGAGAATTAATGCCAGCTCTGTTCCTGCACRCAGATAAACATGAAAGCTGCTCAACTTTATTCCCAATAAATAATTTGCTGGATACTCTCAAGAGAGCTCTACAGAGGATAAACTGACCTTTGTTAAAAATGTAACAATTTTCATAGTACTGCTTTAATCATGGGTAAWTTTTTTAGAATTTGACAATCCTTCCCAGTCCCCTGATAAAARCTCTACTTCAAGAATGTCTAATGCTGCTTCTTACTTGGTGTTCAATAGAAACCAGTCTATAACACAATGCACTCCCTTATGTGATGTTTAGATATGAGATTGATCTCAGAGGACACCCTGGAGTTCTGAAAGAAGGATTATTGGATTTTGTGGCTTTCTCAGATGTCAGAGATCTTTAAACAGTGTCTTGCAAAGTTGCTACATCCCAACTGTCTGTGAACAGCTTATGAACTCATCAGAGAAGATAGTCTCCATGTTAATTAGACTTWAAGGGGGAGAAACAGCTTCCCATCTCATCAAATTAAATACAAGGAATTTCACATGCTACAAAATTATTTACTTAATCAGTAGACTTTTAAAAAGATAGGCTATTGACATGAGAGAGAATTCWGAGTTCAGAGCAACTGAAATACAAAAGGCACTATTATTGTAGTAAACAGAGACTTGAAAACTGCCTTTCAGTTCCCCTCTTACCCTGAAAATGCACTGGGCACTTGCTGAAGTAAACCAAAATTATTTATTAGCATCTTTAAATAACTACATAAAGCCTTTATTAGATATGCAAGTCTGGATGGACAGGAAAGGACAACATCTACACCACTTCTGTAATTTGCCGTATCAAACACTTAAAAACCTGAATTCTTTGAATTTCTGTTTGTGTTTGAAAAACATTGGTGGGGAGGGCATAATAAACTTAATTGAAAATAAACTTTTTACTCCTCGTGACAAAATAGGTAGACAAAGTTATTTCCACTGTATAGATGATGCAAGAATTTGACATTTTGTTACATTCCAGCAAAACATTTCAGTGCTGCCCAGGAAAAGGTTTTACAGCTCTCTGCTCAGTTTATGATGAGTTAGGACCCTAAAAGCACTCAATGACTGTAGGAAGGCCACGATTCCAAGAGCTCCAAAAGCTGCTGTACACATCTGGTAGAACCCACCAGACCCAAGGAAGGAGGATCCCATTCTGGGGCCATGGGGATGGGATGGGATCCTCCTTCCTTGGGCCCCTTAGGGCCTTGGCTCTCTCTTTGTCCAGACAGGYCTCCAAGTTGTCAGAAATTGAATTTTGAATTCAAAGTTCCATCTTCATGGACTTAAACCCACTCCCCTGCTTCAAGCACGGTTCATCAGGAGCCAGTTCTGGCAAAAGTCAAAGACCTGGTTTCTGAGGTCAGAGCTTCCAAACTTGGGGAGCATTTGGGTTCAGGCACCTTCCTGCCAGTGAGGGTGGGCAGTGTGGAGAGCCTTGCAATAGCTTTTGCCTTAAAAGCCTTATMTTTTTATTGAGCTTTATTAAGGCAGTTTGGAAGCCTTTCTTTGGGACCTTCTTACTACTTATAGCACTGAGAGAGAGATGTTGTATAACATCCACATTGTCTTAACCTTTATTCTGGGCTTAGAGAGACAGAGAAAGAATTTGCCTTCCAGAGTCTACAAAACATCTTACAATTTATAACTTAGGCAAAACACCCATTTAAAGATTATCTGATCAATAAACTGAACCAAGCATCTCACCAGAAGCTCTTAAAAATGTGGCAAATCCATTTCTTTGTTTTCACTGAGTCTTTAGCAAAGTTACAGATTCATACAGATTCATACAGAACAACTTGCATTGTTCTTTATAAAGCAAGTGTAACAATATGCACATTCATTTATTGCCCCTCCCTGTTCAAAAGATATACAATTTCTGAGGGACAATCTTTCAAAACACCAACATTGCTGCTGAAAAATGAAATGGACTATACATAACTGTTAGTTATTTTACTATAGTAATGTAAATCCTTGTTCAAAGCTATTATAATAATTTCATAGAAGTAATTACCCACTGAGCTAGTAACTCTAGTTTTATGGACCACATATGTAAACTAGAAAACTAATGTTTTTCACATAGTTATCTGCTGTTCATAAAGATGCAAATTGAAAGCCTACTTCATATACTGGTAGAAATAAAGATTTTTTTCAAATTGATGATTAAGTAACTAAAAATTTTCTCAGTGATTTCACAAGTATTTTTATTGATGGCTTAGTATGAGCTCCAGAATATGAAATGTGTTTAATTTACTTTAGACTTTTTGGTTGCTCATTTCTATTTTATAGTTTACTTTTATCATTGCTCCACTGGAACAATCAAACATTTTAAAGACAGTTTGCTACAAAGGTGTTGCAAGATGCTGGCTAGTTAAAGAATTCAGACAGTTCATGGCAATACAARGCTATTCTGATCCCATCCCCACTCCCAGAGGGAAGAACATAAATAGTGAGCTTTCATAGCAACAAARCAGCAGAAAAGGATTGTTCAGTAATGCCAGTGTAAATCTGGAACCTGAGATACTTTTATGCCATTTTGAGACATTTTCATTTAAAATCAAAACTTCTCCATTACAGACATTTTATATGCTTTGAAAAAGCCTTGTAGGTTGGTGTTTTTCTTTAACAACCCCAAATCCAAGTGTCTCAGTCACCTGTGAATAACACACAATGTTCATCTGTGCAGGTCTGCACGGACAAGTGGCCAGATGCAGACAAGCAGAAAGTTACCAGAAACACATGGAATAAAATCTTGAGGATCACGAGTCTCATTTCACAAGAATTTTAAAGCCCTYACAACAATTATACTCATGGATGCAGTTTTCTACTTTAGCCTGGGGTTGCTGACCAATGRTGGAGGGAAAGTCTGGCCCCTCCAAGGGCATATTCAGTAGCAGKGAGCTGATAAAGAGGGAATTTCCTACATGTCCATGCCAAGGAWAACAGCACTGCCAGAGCAGGCAGGCTCAAGGCAGATACCAACAYATCCTGTTACAAGCATGAATTCACTTTGATGAGGAAACAAGTARCTTTGCTTGTATCTTGGGATCCTGGGGAGGGCTCTGTCTTTTCTTATCCAAAGACAATCCTCATGTCCTTTTCATGATAAATCTCTTTGCAGTAAAGAGCAACATTGACATTTTAACATGCACAGAGAGGAAAAAGTGTGCTGCCAGTAAGAACTATGGTTTCACCTCTGGAAAAGTCAGCTTGTCAACATAACCCTCAAAAGGCAAATCCAGAGAGAGGAACCCRTAACATAACGAGGGAGGCACAAAATCACACAGCTGCAGGAAACAATGAAAAAAGGAAAGGACAGTCCTCGCAGGYGGGTCCTTTGGAGGAGAGTCCAGAGAGCAAAACCTTTTGTTTGCTAGGCTGAAGGTAACAAAACTCCATCTTTTCAGAGAGGGTGGACTGGCCTCCAGTTGTTCCTACAGAGAAGACTCAGGAAGGAGARTCTACAGTACAGTCTCCTCATTTAGYAYTTCTGCTAATRCCAAAKKCTCCCAAGTAAATGCAAAATAAMTAAARTAYATGCAACTGCAAGAATCACAGAATAGAGKCTATATATATATCAAKACAATCTATGTTTCCTTTCTGGAGCTACCAAATATCACCCATGAGAGTCCACAAAGAGAAAGCACCTTTAAATTCCTCTATTATAGCAGGTAGTCATAATGCTGATAAATGCTTTTTTCTCAGCTCCTCTGTTGCTTTGTGCTCAAGCTTTTATTTCTGGTCTTTCTAGAGGCTTTGGGGGAGTTTTTTTCCTGTTAACTTCTGTCTTGTGCAGTATTCTACTCGCCTTTACTGATCAGACAGCATTGGCAAGAGGCTATTAAAACATATGTAATCAATTTTATAATTTTTTAGCACTTGCTAAAGGCTTTATTTAATCAGAGCTCTAATGATATTGAAAATGCAAGGAGCAGTGATAGAAAGTATGAGAAAGGCAGAATGCTCAAAGTTTGGAGTGCATTTGCCTCGGAGCATGGCTGGGTTAACTGGCCAGCACGATTGATGAATGTGCCAGGCTTCCAATTGCAGTCAGGGCAAAAGGAAAGTTGTTAAGTAGTGTTCATATGTCAGCTTCGATGGCCAGAATACCATACCACAAAACCAAAATGCAATTCAGCACGACTGGCAACCATCCATCAAACAGGTTGAAAATTGAATGAACTTACAACAAAATTATCCCTAGTCGAAAGGGAGCAGCATTCCTATGGGTTGTGGTAAGACACTTCTCACAGCAYATGGCAACTGGAGCCCTCAATTCCAGCTTCTACCACTCCCAGAGCTTTCATAAACACTTAACATTTCATAAAAGTTACAGTTTTACACGTGATTCCTAAACTACAAAAAACSGTGCAGGGTGTGTTGCCCCTCCTGCTCTAACATGTTTTATAAACACTGGCTRGAGCAGCTGACCCAGATGTACTCACAACTTATTTCTTCAGACTTTAAAATCTGCTCTACCTTATGTTTGTGCTCCGTTAAGGATTCAATCATAAACCAGGGAACTGGAATATTTTGTGCCTGGTGCTACACTGCTACACCTAATTTCTTTTCTATTTCACACTAAGCAGAGATGACTCTTAGAAGCTTTAGAAAAGGCATCAAAGAAAGTGAAGAAAAAATATCAAGAACTTGTAAATAAACAGCTGGCTTGCAACATATGTATTTTCTTCTATATTTTTCAGGTGCCACAATCTACAATCCATATCTGCCAGCCTTGTAGCATGCAGCATAATTTAACTGTAATTGATAATGTAAGGGCAGATGGAGAGAAGTGTCAGCTCCTGCTCACATCCTCTGGGGATGCTACAGAAATCAAAGCAGATGGTCCAATTGCTTCTTATTTATGTGTTGCTGCTAGCTCCTCTGCTTGCAGGATAATGGATCATTATTGCCTGCTGTGCACAAACACCAATATGCTTTTAAATCTGGTTMTCAAACCTTATGAAAAAGCACTATATTTCATATTAATTTGTGAAGCTGCACTTAACAGGGT
Organism: Alauda arvensis; assembly: GCA_902810485.1. Lineage (NCBI taxonomy): Eukaryota > Metazoa > Chordata > Aves > Passeriformes > Alaudidae > Alauda > Alauda arvensis. The sequence goes on from CADDXX010000036.1 coordinate 69,926, forward strand.
CCACTGATTTTAATTTATAACTTTCAAAAGAAAAAGGGTTAGCCATGGATTATCTTTTCATACAATAAGCAACCAATTGAGATTTCTAGCAGAACARAAACTACTTAACTGATCATGCATGCTCAGAGAGTACACAGCAGTTAATTATGATTTGAAAGATACAATACCATGTGATTTTATTTATTGACCAGTCTTTGGCAATGAAGGCAMATATCCTTAAAAAGATAACTTCAAATACTTATTGGATAAGATGTAGTGCTGTCACTTGAATCCTTTGTTTACCCAAAACACTCATGAATTCTCTCACAGCCCCAGTTAGGAGACCTGTTTCTCCAAGGAGCTCAGCCAGGCTTACAGGACTGCCTGCACAGCCAAAACATTGCAGCACTGTCCAGTGAGTGAACCCACAGCTCTGTCAGTACACACACCCCAGGGAAATTGTCAGGATGCCTCCTGGAACCCATTGTAGAACCCATTTATAGAAGTCTGTCATGGAAGGACAAACTATAAAGTGAATATCCTGTCACAAAAGAGACATGTTAACATCTCCACTGTCTAAAGGTCTACAGAATACAGCAGCTATTTTTATAAATTCTGGAAAGTTGACAGTCCTTTGAAAGGACCAGGTGTCAGTCAGTGCACCCAGTGAGTAAATCACTGAATGGATACAGTAAGGCTCATTCCAAGTATGGGGCCTAAGAAGAAACAAATTAAGTTTAGGTTAATCCACCACTTATCCTACCCTCAAGGTGAATCAGTGAATGATTAACAGAAGAAAATGTTCAGGTTTTTATGCAGTGTTCAATTAATCCATTCATGTGCTAAGGTGCTTAGATACTCAGAGGGCTGAAGTTGATATTGAACCCCTGTTTTATTTACTACTTTACCAGTTTAACAGGATGTTGTTGTGATTTGACTTCAAACATGAAGTTTTAAGTAAAAACTATAATTTTTTCTCTGTCTAGAACTTAAATACRTTAGGCAGTAGTACTATCCAATGTCAGGGAGGAAATTGCTCCTGTATAGCAGCTGTGCTACTGCTGACTGATGGAAGCTTTGGATAAATTTAGCAATCACCTTTGTGATCAAGACAAGTTCAGGGTACTAATTAGTCAAACTGAATTAGGTCTTGCATGCTAAAAGGCAACTTCAAACCAGTGGTGTCTGGTAAATATTCCGAGTCATTTCAGGGATCCTCTGAAACCACCAGAAACCAGTTTACAATTGTTTGCATACACAACATATGTTTGTTGTAAAGAGTCCCAGAACACCATGGCTCTGTCCCCTTGAAGACAGGAGAATTTTCACTGACTACAATGTGTGAGTTTTGCAATATTATTCAGAAGTCCCTGTGACTGTGGAGTTGAATTAAACTTCCCCCTGAAAAGGTTCACTGTATCTGAGAATGCAATATGACTCCAAATTCAGACAAAATTATTTCTCATTAATTACGAAGAATAATTTTGGTTAATGAAGCTGTAGGAAAACCAACAACATAGCTCACTTCAGACAAGAACACCAAATAGCCAAGAAGGAAATGGGAGGCCAAACTAACAAGTCCTAAAGGAGAAGGTCCTGCTGAGCAAAGAGGAGCCCAGGGCTGGGGGCCAGCCCCATYCTGCTGCACAGACACTGCACCAGCACTGACAGCAGAGCCCAGGCTGCCAGGGCAAAGCCCTCTGGGCTCAGAGGGGAGAGAGAGGAAGGTTGAACTAGAATCTAAGGTGGACCTACAGCAAAACATGGGTGAGCAGCCCTGGGAAAAGCCTTCCCATGCTGCAGGACAGACTCCTGCTGTCTCACATGGTCTTCGCATTAATGAGGAGAGTSTGACAGGCTCCAGCTGCATGATATACAAGAGCTTTTCATAATAGAGGAAAATTATAACTGTGCACATGCAAGTAATTCTTCAAAATTAATAGCACTAACAGTGTGTGTATAGTTGCTCATATGATTAAATTTTCAAGATATTCAGAACAATCATTTCATGGTGGCTAAATATAAAAACCTATTAGATTCTCTAAAACTGTTATTTTGAATACTTTAGAAATCAACAAAATGTTCCTCTTTATAACAAAGAAACATTTGTTTAATATGTTGAAGCAAATGGATTTTCTCCATCAGTGATTAGACTCTTTCCTCAGTTTTTTCCAGTTAACACACATTTTGGTTGTCAATCAAATCTTAAAACTCTGTACTTACTATCCAAACAGCCACCTAGAATTTTTTCCTCTAGTCACGTTCTTGCCATAAAATAAATTAATGACACGTTCAATCATTCATTTAGCACATGAAGGAATGTTCCTTAATAATAGTTTTTGTATTAAACAGCTAAATTTGAGATATAATTGAACTCTATCTAATTATAATAGTCACATACACTCATACAGTAGGTGTTATAATAATTTTTCTTAACCAAGACTTTCTGTACCCTTGCACACGTGCCAATAATTTGAGGTACATACAGTATCRCAGCCAGACCCCTGGTGAGAAAAAGAAGAAAAACCCTTTGAAGCTGCACCTTAATTTTAAAAAAGAATCTCCTTTTTCCCCTCAAATATCTTCTGATATCCAGATCTGTCTGTCTGCACACCTGCAGTCCTGAGGTCTCACAGCCAAGAAGGAAAGTGTCTGTGTGCCATCCTAGAGGCAACAGAGCAAATTCTTTGATGGGGAGASATGGTTCTGATTTTTATTTAATTGTCTATAAAATCTGTCTAACATAGCTTACTATGGCCACCAAATGACACAAAGCACTTTGAAAGGCACTTCTGGTCAACAATTGCAACAATTCACAAGTCCTGATGCAATACTTCCCTGTGGTGCAAGACCAGACTCACAGGCAGGGAACAGTGAGCTGAGCACCCACGGGCCTGACACTGACCAAGTGGACATGGAACATGTCAGGATGAACCCTTCTGCTGCTGTGGAGTAGCATAGTAGGATATTTTTCTTGCTTTTCTAGAGAATCTTTTCCCAATCTTATTTCTCCATAATTGATGTAGTGCAGTTGGTATACTTTGCTAGGTTTTGGATGACCTCCTACCATTTGGCTTCACAATGAGTTTGAAGAGGAGAAGAGAATCTCTGAGTTCAACACATTCTTTAAATCATCTGTGTATGAGGGAGGCAGAAGATAGCTCCATATTTACATTGCAGCTTGCACCAACTTCACTTTCTTTCTGTGTGGAAGGAATGGCTTGTGCAGCTCAATTGCATGAGAATTTATGCTCAGTAGACAAATAACTTTAAAAACTGGCTGAAATAACCATGTTTCTGCTGGTTTGGCAGCTAATGCATGGTCTGAGGTATTTTTTTGTTTTGTTTTTCCTTCATTTACAGAGCTAGTGCTAAAGCTGTTAAACTTCAGGTCACCTAAACATCATTGGCAATTCATATACACTCTGGGAGTTTTTGTCCTCTGACACAAAATGCTACAGTTTGGCATCACTAAGCAGCTAACACCTACCAAAAATATCTGACAAAGGTTTTCTCCTTAATCAAAAGAGGGAAATAGAGTAGTATTTTAAAATTACTGCACCATGATTATTCATAAACCCCTTTTTCATCCTGCAGAGTGGTTTTACCAGTTAGTGGTTCTAGACTGGTAAAACTATTTTTGTAAATCCCATACTTTTCAAGTTTCTTTCTTGGTTACTTTATAAAATGTTTTGAGAAGCTCAAGTTCAGCTTGTGTTAGAATTCATGCTGTGGTTCTGACTAACCATTACATTCCTGAATATGAGGCAGTTTGTGGCAGGCTGTAATTCTGGCAGCAATCAGCAGAGATTTTCTCATGACTTTTAAACAGGTAGGTGTGACATCAATTGATCTTTGCCTGTAGGAGAACTACAGAAAGAGTAACAATGGAGGCTCACAGTCAATCAAACCTATTCTAACCAGAGCTGCTTTGAAGGCATAAAGKTCTCTTCTAACACAAAACAACCTGCTCCCTGTTCTTAAAATAGGAGCTCCATCTTACACACCAAATGTTCTCTGCCACCTACATGCTGTGTCTGCAGTTGTATCTTGMCAATGACAATGCAATGCTGAAATAAGCTGAACTGCAAATGCTCAAATCTCTGGATTCACAACTTGCAGGGACACAGGGAGTCAGGTGTTCTAAAAGGGCCTGAAATGTGTTTTGACACCGACTCAGGCAATACAATGAAAGCCAGGAAAAGTCCAATAGAGTATAAGCTAAAATTTTAATTAGGTGAAATAAATTATTTCACCATGCCTTTCTTCTCAACACCCATTTTGAGATAATTTCCAGAATCCTCATGAACTGCAAGAGTTATGAATGAGTGCCTTTTATCACATGAAAGGCAGAAACTGAATTTAACCTCTGATTCACACCACTGTATCTATGGATYCTTCTCCTTCAGTAAGAATGTAAGTTTGTCCTCCTTCTACAAGGGATTTYTCCACCATCTAAAGGTCATGTGCGTACGAGAAATGTACACTAGACCAGGTAAGCAGGAGAACCTGAGCCAACACATATAAATTATAACATGTATGTCATGTTATAGTAAACCAGTTTTGTTATCTTCATAACCTGAAGATTGTTCCTCTGAAATTGAAAGAGGAAGAAACTATCAGTTTCTTAATAGGTAAAAGCACTTTGAAGTTAAAGCTCAAGATAAACCATATAGCAGATTTAGTGCAGTGAGTTTGATTGAATGTATGCTTTAGTCTCTTTGAGAAAGCCAACCCTGAAAATTATAACATGAAAGGAGACCAAAGTCTGTGTTTAGTCCATGCTTGGAACACTTTTAAAGCTAGTGGATTTGCTTTATTCTTTCACACATTTGTGTAAGTTTCCTGAAATGACTATTMCTAGTTATTACTGTTGCTGGTTCTGGCAGTTTATTCTGAATGTTGACTATCATTCTCTGCATATGTGAAACAGTACRTTGTTAAATTATTTATCCATGATGTGTGCTACCATGAACTCAGATTCCAATCTTATTTGGAGTTTGAAATACAGCCAGTTTTAACAACTTATAAGATACAATACTCCTTTGGAGTCCAAGTCCTACAATAATTTGCCAACAACAATGCAATGTTAATTGATGACAATAAAGCATCAGGCTGCACAGAGGAGGTTTGGAAGAGCAGCTCCATAAGTGCTAATAGTTTGCTTCTAGGTCTTCAAGAATAAGATGCTACATTTWCATTCAGCTGTTAAATAAACAGCTTGAGTTTACAAAATCCTCCTCCTCTTCACTGATTCAAGCTGGCTGAAGGATGGGAGAAGAGTCACACACAACTTAGGAGCAGCATTTAGGCACCATATCTCCTGAGGCACAGGCAGAGGTGGCCAATGCCAGTCATAGTGTCTGCCTTTGTAGGGTATAAAGAAGTCTATGAAACTCATAACTAGACAGGTCACTGTGGCTGAGCACGAAAATCTGCCTTAGAGATCTGAAAASTGATGCTGAGACCATGCCCTGTGGGGTTCTCCTGGGGATACATTTTTCTCAAGAAGAATGCAGTGGCTTAATCTACTCAGAAATTTATGCACTAAGGTGGGAGCCAACAAGAATGCCAAGCTGCTACCCTCTAAACACTTTTTTTTGTTACAAAATAAAACTTTTTTTAGGTGATCTGTTTTTATGTGAAATTGAAATCTTGAAAGGAAAACTGTTAAGTCAACTTTAGGTAGATCCCAAATAGCTTCTTACCCCAGTATCTGTCTGAGCTCCAGAATTCATTGCATTTGTTAATGCAATAATAAATACATTTTAACTGCTATCCACTTCTGGTCTCCTGCATACTCCCATAAATAGGTCAATTGAATTCACAAAAATCAACAGCAATCAAGCAGGTAAATGATAAAAGGACTCAGACTTTATATTCAGTCTTTTCACAATAAAATCAAAACTTCAGTGGTCTCATGTTTAGTCCCCTTTTAAAAAGAAAGTMATTTAAAAAGAAATCCTATAATTCTGCAAAATTCTTAGAGTATAAYAGTACATGTATATCTGGCTAATGCCTAGATTTTGAACATGTACGTTACTTGGACTAATTAGGTGACTTTATGAAAGAATTCTTTGTTTTGCACATTGGATAATAYGATTCTGAGCTGTATTTACTCTTGTTACCACTGGGTTGGATGAGTGACGTACTTCTTGCAGCTGTAAAAGGTTTTCTTTATACCAGTTTTTGCACCGAATTTTCAGTGAATGCTGAAATCTGTTATTACTTCTGTATTTATGATAGGCTGAATAATAAACTTACTGATTTCRTTTAATGAAAGCCTTTCCCTACCTGTGATTTTATTCAAAATGTTTTATTTGCAACTCGAAAGGACATCCCTGCGTGTCAGAGAGGTGCATCTAAAGACACCGTTATCACAGCGTGTCATACAGTKCTCTGGTACAGCTTGCTACAGATGACGGCTGAGATTAAATACAACCCACTTGGCAAAGGGCAGATGGCAAACAATTGCATTTGACCTTTGTCAAAGAATGCTCATTCACAACTGCCTTTCATCACGTCCTCCTACATCTTTCCTGGGGGACCRCAGGAAGGGGCGCTGCGTGTTCAGCGCGAGCGCGGCTGCGAGCGCCTGCCCCGCCTGCTAACACGGGCTGAGCACCACTGCCAGTCCCCATCCTGACAGCCACTGTGCCCTGCCTAAATCTCTAATAACAACCACATGCCAGGCTTYCAGCTTCCACCCAAACTCCGCTCCAGTGCCTTTTTAACGTGATTTGTGGTAGCAGCGCACAAGTGCTAATAAAGTACAACTCGGGGAAAATGGCACTTCATTTAGCTGCTTAAGATTTATAACAATATTTTCTATTTGACTCGAAGTTGGACTCAGATCTGAGCAGTCAGCAAAGTGAACTGGGTGGTTAACTCCAAGATTGTGAGATTAGGTATTTCTTACTCATTTCCAGCAACCRGCAAATAACTTTAAACCTCAGCACACAGTTCATAATTGTCTGCTCTATCAACAAACATATATCAAACTGGAAATTCAAGTAACTGAAACAGCCTCTTAATATTTACCTATATCAATTATTTTTTCTTTATCAATTATTATTTTTCTTGCCATGAGTAAATATACTGCAAGCACTGCTAGTTCATGAGGATGCAAATATCAGTGTCTCAGATACCAGCACATGAATAGTACAAGTGTGCTAAAAGCAACCATGGCTATATTATAATTTACATAATTTATATCACTGCTTTTTCCTTGGTTACAGTGAAGTAGAGGTAAATGCAATTATTTCCCCCTCTTAAGCACCTTTTAAAAAGTTGAGTGAGCCTGGTTGGAAAAAAAATATTTTGTCWCTTTTTTCAGAGAAATATAATTTTGAAATTTATTAGGACCAAATTTGAAAAGCAGAAACCAAAACCAYACACATTACTTGAGAGACAAGGGCAATACTTGTTTCAATTCCCCCAAACCAGTATATGAAACAGTGGTGTTYTGATATCAAGAGAGATTTTGAGAGAAAATGCTTGAACAAAGAACTTTTTTTTTTACATTAAATTAACTGTCCATGGGAATAATGCAACACATAAATAGAGAGGACACATGGCACAGCTCTATGTCACCTAATCAGGAAAATGAAGTTGAAAGATCAGATAGCAGCCTTTCTGTGTCTGCTCTGTGCAAAATCCACAGGCAGTCTAACCTGGAGATGTGACACAACAGACAATTCCAGAGATGCCTTCAGCAGCTTCAGGCCACAGAGTGCAGTGTTCCCAGCCAGGTGCTTTGGCCAGGGACATCAGCTCACCTTTCCTCCTCCTGCCACATGAGAATGATCTACCACACCCACCCAAATACTCCTACACACCTGAGAGCAGGCTCAGGTTACAGGGACATTCCTGCTGACTTCATCCTGGTAACCAGGTAAGCATCACCTCTCAGAACTAAATCCTAAAAGTCATTGTAAAGAACAAAAGATATGTGATAAAGCACCACAGGGAGTTTTCTTTCTCTTGGATTCCAGCAACCAGAGAATGACAGCTGAGTAATTTGTGTGGAATTAGTACTTTTCTCRTCACGTCAAAGCCATTGCCAGTCTCATCTCAGGCTCCTGAGTCTTTGTCTCTTATAAAGAGTGTGCTTGGTAGCAGCTTGTTACCTCCCCCTGAACTCACTCCTTGTTTAGTCATTTCCAGGATTTGGCCTCATGGCTTTTTACTGACTCCAGGTAAACCACAGCTTGCCAATCTGGAATTTCTTCCCTTTCCTGCATGTTTTACAGCCCACTTGTCCCACGAGGTAAATAAGAACTATTCTCAGATGAATGGACAGTGCCTATCCATGGAGAAAAGAGCAACCTGAGCCATATCATGTAGGACCTGCAGAAATTATAAGCTTTTTAAATTTAATGGGAGAATGAATTGTCCCCATAATGTCCTACAGAAGCAGAGCAGTCTGCCCAAAAGGTAGCACGTATTTTATAGCACACTGAATTTCAAAAGCTAGGGTTAATTTTAAGAGTTACTGGGACTTCTCACATGCTAAAGTACTTTGCTGAACTGTGACAAGATGAAAGGAGGTGAAAGTAATGAGCAGCTTGAGGGTGTATATTTGTTTTAGTCAGAGGAGCTTTATCATTGACTTTAATAGTACCAGGCCAGTGTACCCCAAATTAAAGTGAGTTAGGTATTTGCATATATTATAGGCTAATAAGCCAGATTCCAAGTGTAACTACATAAGAAGCATCTGCAGTACCACAGCACCACCAGACTAATTGCTACATCTTTAGCAGATTATGATGGTTTCCTTTATCATTTTACATGTTTCTGCTCCACCAGGGATCTGTATGCCTTATATTTGTCTGATAAGCTCATTTTTAGCATATTGTTTTCAGCTGTAACAACAGCTGAACAGACAACAATTAAACTAAAGGCATGGGGGTTTTGTTTGGGTTTTTTTTTCATTTTTCTCCTTCTGTTTCATTCATTTCTTTAATTTATTTATTTATACCTATTTTACAGCTTTGTTCAAATTTGTATCTGTGGCAAGTTTACAGCACACTGTGCTTAACTCTGTAAAGCCAGACTGTTCTCTCATATGTAGTAAAGCTTTCCACATTATGCATGTTGTGTTTTATTTCACTGTTTTGAGGACCTTTTATGAAATCAGCAGCTAGACGGAAGGAAATCATTTGCATACTTGGCTCCATACACCTGGAATTCCTTAATTTTAGGGATTAACAAAATGAGTCTAATAAAAAGCATAGGGCCTTGTTAATCAGCTCTGTAAACTCCCTTCATTAGCTGTTACTTGCTGCCAACATGAGTGCACATTTCAGGAAATTTACATTGTGCAGGTCAGTTATTACAATTTTATGAACTGATTTCTAATTTTATGTGACACAGTTTGTGTTTTTAGTGTTCCTAAAAGTTAAATAACATTTTTTTTTTAAGTCTTGGATAGTGTGTGCCCTTGTGCAGTCTCATTCATGACACTTTCCATACATTAGGTCCATAATAACATCATTTTACTGAATCTGACAATACAATATAGTGTCAATAATATGAACAGATGCTTTGTGTTGGAGTTGATGTGGAAAACTTTCCTTCAGACTATAAAGTATGGGTTATAAACACCTGCACTTTTGTCATTGTTTGTTCATATTTTTAAACCAAAGCAGGAAAAGACTTTTAGACTCATTATGAAATCCAGTAATCATAATCACTTTCTCTTACTAGATCCTGCTAGAGTAAGTAAAGCTCAAGTTTTTACTGTAGTTACTACTTGTTCACACATTGAAGGCCTGATCTGAGTCCTACTGAAACATTTGGAGACATTTTCCCCACAGATTTCAATTGGCTTCCCCCAGGTCCTTGATTTCAAGGAATATTTGGGAACCTGATATTTMTTTTTCTAATAAAACAATGAGAGTCTTAAATATATCAATGCTATGCTTGTAGTGATAAAATTCCTCCTTCCTTCTCAATTCTTTCTACCTCAAAAATAAGACATTCTGGGGTTTTACCAGTTGAATTTGATGCCTACCCTTCAAGGCTGGAAATCTCCTGTTCCCAGCATGTAGCAGCTATGAAGCACAAATTTTTAAATGCATTAACCCCTTCCTGCCTGCTGGATTTGGACTTTGAACAACCACACGCTGACTTKACAAATGTTCCTTGACTTCAAGTTAATGCTCTTTCATTTTAGAGCAAAGCAAATTTAACCAGCAAGGGGAAACTGCCCCATCTCTATAGTGCAAGAAAGTGCCCCAAGACTTGGAGTGTCTTGGCCTTGACCTTCACAAAGGAATGAATGGTGAAGGCTGAACAAAAGGAAAATGTGATTTGTGASTGGGATGTGTTCATCTCCTGATCARCCTCCTACCCTGTTACCAGTATTTTAACATTTTATCACACCAACCACACAAAAAGCAGCTGAAATAACTTGAAGTGGAAGAGACTTATCTGTGATTTCTAAATGTAGCTAGAATGCAAAAAAGAAGAAAAAAGCTCAATCTTTAAATATTTAAAGTAGTAACAGTGGTAAGATTCTGATGGATATTCTGAGAGGAAGCCAAGAGACTAACTCCAAATAAATTATTCATTGTGAATTATTCCATTCACTCTAACATTGTTACCTAACACACAGAGGTATCCTGGCAATTAATGGGTGCAAAGAAATGCAAGAAATGGGTCATATGATTAAAATACTAAATATTATTATAGTCAAAATTAATTTTTTTTCCATGCATATACAAAAAAAACAAAAAAAAACCAAACAGGCAGACAATTTTTCAGAAGTTGAGGTTCAGGGGAACTTCATACTGGTTTTCAGAACTGTCAGAGTACATCCACAGACCTTTATCTTCTGGAAAAATAAGCAGAGTGTGGTGGATTTAAGTTGAAGCATTGTGCCAGGTATACTGATAACAAGGCTCTCTCAGAGGCTGACTCTGTCYTAGATGGCTCTATTGCAGAAGAAATTTGCTATCCTTTTTTCCCTCAGCTTTTGTGTAATCTTAGGGTTATTTGGTGTCCTTTAGGTAGCTCTCAAGAAGTGGTAGGAAAAWATCTTGAAAAATTTCTGGAAATTTTTGGTAATGGAGGAAGAGGCCAATGACTTTTCCAGAATTAATTTCAGTTATTTGAGTGGTTTTTACCTTCCTGGGATTAAACTTTTCTCAAAAAAATATAACTTTCTTTTTCTGTTTTTCAAGAAGATGAAATTTTTTTTCTAGAAACCAACAAGTAGCTTTTGCAATTCAGTATTTAGTACTAAGAAGTAATACCATGCCATCTTTCTTATGGCTGGAGCTATGACTGACTTTGTTGACTTGTATATATTTACACAATCTAATTCCCAAATATTAAAAAATCAGATAAAATTACTCAGCACTGGAGCAATCTAGATACATGGAAACATACAGAAATCAGMAAATGTTGCTATCTCAGATAAAATGTAGTGGACTTTCAGAAGCCAACAAGATCCTAACTCTATAAAATTCCTTGGTACCTGAACTARAGTACACACAACAGAGAAGAAACAGCTCTTAGAAATCCCTGGCAACTGAAGRCACACTGTATAGTGGCTGACCCCTTGAAATGGCTCCAAAACTAGTATCTAATTTTTTTTTAACGTAACTAAATTAATGGATTTAATATTTTGGGCTACTTAGTGGGATGAATAAACTGCTTTATGTTGCCACAAAGCAGACTAGAAACTCTACATTGGGCCTGACCTTAAAAGCACAGTGATTTTTAAAATGATGAGACTATCCACACAGGGCTCAAAKAAGAAGCCCAAACTGTTCACCACATATCCTTGTTTTAAGCTGAGGGCTACACTAACAACCAGGAGGAGAATATTATTAGGAAACTTCTGCTTCCTATTCTTTGCTTCATATATTCTCAGCATTCTCCTCTAGAGAATTGTAGAGATCCAAATTCTCCAGAGGTCAACTGAGGACATAAAGAGTGGACAGGCTGTTGTCAACTGTTTGTCACCTTGACTGTGAGGGTATCTAAACCCTCCTTCCCCTTCACAGAGACTCTGCTTACACACTATCTGTTTTCTCAAATATGTTTTTACAAATGACAAGGTTTATGCACAATTTTGGGAAAGGCCGGGACATTTCCAAAATCATTTTAGACACTCCCCTACTCTGCACATCTACTAAACCAGCCTTATAAAAACACCCCAACACTTCCTACCTCCCCTCTGGGTGTGAGTTTTGCATCTTCAYGAACCTAAACTTCACCCTCAGCTTCCCTTGAAGACAAGCCCAACAATAAAGGRTAAATAAAAAAGGTTGGGGAAGAAAGGAAGGCAGGCAGTTGCCAAGCTGCCAGCCCCAGCCCAGGGGGGTTGGCTGAAGCACAGGGAGCACACAGCACTCTGCTGCTCATCAGCCTGCTGCTGCTGCAGCTTTGTCTGGTGTCACTGGGTTGCTGTCCAGCTACAAAAAAATGCTGTCTAAAGAAGAGCATATTGCCAGTGCTGGCTGCCAACCTTAGAGCTAGTGATAATCCAAACAGCACAAAGTGCCCATTATCAGTTCCTTCTCTGAACAGCCCATTAAAAACAGCTGTGCAGATAAAAGAACTGGAGAACTTTGYAGCAGAAATTAAGCAGAGAGAGAATGTGGTTGTTGGAGCCAACCACTGCCATTTAATTTCTGTGAAAGAGTGGGGAAAAAAAAGAAAAAAAGGATAAGACTCCAAGTTATGAATGGGAAAGGAAAGTTGTATGCCTGCCTAAAGCACTGAAAACCATTGTGGAAGAGGATTTCTAAAGACAGGAGGTCTTCATTAAGATTTAGGGGCTAATCCTAGAGAATCTCATTGCTCTGAACAGGCAGCACAGATGCCAACACCTGAATGACAGCAGACAAATGCAGACACTGCCACCTCCCCACACACACATCCCCACAGAGACACCCATGCACGGGATTCCCCAGGGCAAAAGCCTCTGCTCTGCTGCAGCAGAGTCACTGGGGAACAAACTAAAACCCTCCCTGCATCAGCACAATGATTCGCAGAAAGTTCCATAAAACTTTGGGTTCYCTGTTTATCAGGCTGTGCCTCCAAAGCAATGAGGAAATATTGGCAACTSCGTGCTTGGAGCCCCTGGATCATTTTATGTCTCAGCCCAGCCATAAACAGACGCAGTTTGCTCTGCACGAGCCTCAGTTCTGCAGACAATAGAGCTCCCCCTCCTCCGTTCCTGAAAGTGCATTCAAATAATTTCAAAATAATTTATGAGCACTGCTCTGCTGGAGCACGTCCTCTAGCACAGCCTGTTGGAGACACACTGAGGCACTGCAGGCTCACCCACACAGCCTCCCACCCCAAGCATCACTTCACCTGGAAGGGTTTGCCCCTGGACACTTGAGAGGGGAAGGGCAGCTGCCCCTGGGGAATAAGCTCCTCAAACATGTACAGTGTGGCAGGGAGGAGGGGCTGCTGCTGGAGAAAACTTCACTTTGAAGATAAACTGATGGCATGAAGAGTCTCTGAACTCATTTTAGCGTCTATGGTCATTTTGGATTCTTAACTGAGTACAAGTGCTTGTTGTTGGTGTAAGTAATAACAGGAAAGGGATATTTTGTGGTATTATTTCTTCTATTTTTTCAGACTTTTTTCCCCCTGAAGTATAGGCAACCCTTTAAAAATTAAAAAGATATTTTTTGTCTTACCAATGAAATTGTAAAAACTTTTTTCTTTTTGTACAGTTCTGACTACCTTCATTTCAACTGTGTCTGGATATGCCCACAATTTCTTAGGGGTGTTTAACCAATCTCTTTAAATTCACAATGTTATATGCAATTATATGAAGAAAGGGTCTATGCAAAGACTGCTGAATCTTGAAAATATTATTGCAGTATCACTTAATATTAGTGGCTTAAATCTGGTAAGAAATAATTTTACAAGCCACTTTAGACATCTGCAGAGATTTCTCAAGCTAATATTATATTGGAATTTCCCCAAATTCTTTGAAAGCCTATCCTTTTTTTCATTATGTGGCTGACTAAAAGACATAAGGTGGCTCACACAAGAACTCGTGCTTATTTTTCACAGAAGAGCAACTTACTGCATCCCTCCCTGTGCTTAGAACAGAATGYAAAGCTCCTCTTTGATTTAGTTGTCCAACAAAAACAAAAAGAGTAGAATTTAAAAGAAAAAGAAGGAAGACGTGAATAATGATAAATAATCAAATCCATCTGTTTCAGAGGGGAGACAGGAGAAGGAATCTAGATCACAGTTCTTCCTACTAACMAACCCTGTGTGTAGGTATTGGAGTGTTAACGTGCCCTGGTGATGGGTGATAATTGTATACATAGACACTAAAGCWTTTCTTTCTTCTCACATCAGCCTTCTCCATTTTAACCAGATCTAAAACATGCACCATCAGGAACTATTGCTTTCTCCATTTTTCAAAGAGCTAATAGATACTAATCATTGACCTCAGACTTGTCATACATCACTRGAAGGATGTTCTCCATAAACAACATGCTGGAGGTCATGTCAATGTCCACTTCCACCTCCTTTGATTTCTGCCCATCTGCAGCTTGCAGGCCAAATAAATCTCGTTAAACAGCATGTGCACAACTCTCTTAAACATTCCAGAGAACAAAGACAAAAGAAACAGTAATGGCCACAGTTATATAAAGCTGCAGCAGTAGCAAAAAAAGTCTACGGGTAGCTTGAGTTTCATAAGCACTGAAAACATAATCTATCATCAGGCAGCGTGCACACTGCATGTGACTGCAGCTGGGGCACAGGCAGGCAGTTCCTGATTTGATTTGTGGCTCAGTGCTGCAGGATGGTGTCTTCCATCCACCTTTCTCTTTGCATGTCCCCTTTCCCACTCTGTGCTGCATGCTCCTGCCTCTTGCGCTGGTTTTAGTGTCCTTGTGAGCAGATCCTGCTGAAAAACTTTCTAAACTAAGCCGTAAAATAAAAAAAAAAACAAATAAATAAAATACCAAGAAAAAACAACAACAATGAAAACAAAAGACCAGAACTTTATGCCCAGGCAAACAAGTCAGCTTGGCAAAGGTAGCARAATAATAGAAGGAAAACAGGGAATGGCAACACCAGGGATAGGGAGCCACTGTCTTCAACATCAATCACCTGAACTCTCTGCATGTGTAATCATCATTCCATTGCAGCCTGGTCTCACAGTTAACCTTTATGCCGGGAACAGATAGAGCAAGAACAGATACATGCTTCTTAAGAAACTCTGGGACCTTCACCAAATCCCAAAGGATCCACCAAAATCCACAGCAGTCTCAAAATCCTTCTCCTTTTAATAAGTTTAGGATTCAAATKAATAAAGGAAAGAAGCAGTATACTAAGATGCAAGAGACTTTGCCCTGATTCACATTGATGTGTGTGAATCAAATGGAGGTGAAGAAATAGAGTCCCTAAAGGTCTGGGTTTAAATTTTAAAATTGTGAATCTGATTTTAAAAGTGTAAAGCCATTTTGATTAGTTACCAGTATTTTGCATTACCAAAATTTGAATCCCTCTAAAACTGTTCTGCTTTGTTTTATTTTGATTTAATGGCAATGGAAAATTGCCACATAGAAGGGCATTCTAATGATTAATTAACACTCGTATTGAAAACCTGCATCCAATTTTTTTGAGCTTAAACTTTTAGCTGTTTTCCCTTGTTATTCCTTTTTTTCTATTTTTTTTTTTATTAAAGAAGCCCTTTTGAATGTGAAGTCTTCKTTCCAGAAGATAATTATACACCTTGATCAAATCACCACTTAACCTTTTCTCCAATAAACAGAGTAGATTTAGTTTACACTGGTATCCCAGAACTTGAGTCATTCTTTTGGCTCTGCTCTTAAGCTTCCCCAATTTTACTGTATTCTCCTCAGAAATTTTTGAAGTCTCTTTTTGCCAGCTTTGAAACAGTGAAGTTCAGCCCATATTCAACTGCTGCTACTTTCTTGCCTTCAGCTTGTATAAAATTACAGTTACTCTGTCCTAAGACAGTGTTATAAAAAAATTTTAAAATCCTCCTTTGCATGAATTCCAATAGCTCTTCCTTTGCATTAGTTTTTAAAAATCTTAAAAYTGCATCACAGCATTTAGGAGATTTTAACTGAAAGCTATCAGTCTGCTTTAATGCACTGGGATGAATTTCCCAGAACTGTTCCAAAGTTAAACTGCCCAGTGTAAGTGGCGGGAGTGCCTGCTCCCACTGCTGCCTTACAGAACTGTTCTCCTCTGGAATTGCAGCTGGACAGACTTTGCTCACAAGTTTTAATTCTGTCAATGCTACAAATTACTAAGACTGTTTATTTCCAGATGTAAAACTGATTGAAAACATTTTTTTTTAATTTCTTTTGCCTCACTTTTGCTGACTTGTGGAAACACCAGCTTAAAAAGTGGAATATAATTAATGGGTAACTGCTCTCTAAAYTACACTGCATTCATGATGTTGTAGGGAATATGACCTGAATGCAAGACTTAGAAAAGATTCCACCTGGCAACCTATTCATTGTAAAGGACTGGGAATAGTAATGCTTGTACACAAAATTATTTCATATCCAGTGCTATATTAATTTCCAAGAAAACAAAAAAAAGATGGATGAAGAACACCATGAAAGAGAAAGAAAGCAGAAAGATACTTGTGGATTAAAAAAAAAAAAAACAACAAAAAACACAAACAACAAAACACAACAAAACACACAACAACAAAAAACTTGTTTATTTTCTATGGAAGAATAAAAATTATGTTTCTTGTAAAGCTATGACCATATGCCAGGCCTTTAGGGCACAGTGTGAGCAAAGGCAAACATCTTCTGGTTTTGCTCTACTCCAACTGCATTCTGAAATATGCAGTCAAGACCTCCCTCCCATTGTTCTCCTTCTGTTGTATATAACTTGCACTTCTCAGTTTTACATGAGCAAAAGMATTATTTAAATATATACACCAGCAGTTCTGGGCAGTCCTTTCAAACAGTACTCCCTTCTTCTGCATGAGAGAGGAGCTCTGTATGAACTATACCATCCATTTATTTAATTGATTTATTCCTGTCCTTATGAAGAGCTGTCCTGATGGGATATGTTTACGTGGTTTTCACTATTCAGATTTAAACAAACCAAGCCACTGCTATGGCACCCTGCAGGGTCCCTGGAACAGACTAAAACGGAGAGCCTATGCTCAAGGCTCAGCCCCCAGGCAGCCATTCCCACTCAGATCAGCAGCAAAAGATGTCTGGTCAAACTTTCAACTACCCTGAACTTTGAAAAAAGCATGATGAAAATTTGGAAGTATGACTAAACCTATTCTTTAYATTTTTTCCTACGCCCTTGCAAGCAGAGGCAGCTGCCATGGMGAGGCCAGGGCASRTCTGGCAGTGCTGCTGTGGGTGAGGTGGGCACCTGCACCCTGCCAGGGGCACAGCTCTGGGCTCTCATCACAGCCCCTCCTCATCCCAGGAGCACCAACAGCTTCCCAGGSCTCCAGCCCTACACCACACCAACGTGGAACTCCTAAATATGCTCTTCAAAGCTAACTTTGGGAATATTTGTGCTGCCATCCTCTTATTGCACCGGTATCAGCGAGGACAGAAACGGCACCAAATAAACACTCAGGGGAGATTTTGTCACGTTGTTAATGCCCAGCCATTAATCCCCATGTTTGGTTCGACAACCAACCTTCTGTTTGGTGATGGTTGTCTTTGAAGGTTGCTCTCAGTCTTTGAAAATGCTAATTGTCAAGCCAACATTTACAGAGGAAGTCGTAAAATGAGAGGTTATTATCTASTGCCCTTGCTCTGATGATAGAAAGAGGCCTCACAGAATAGTTTTCTATTAAAAGCTTCATRCATCTTTGTGGATGGTGGCAAGTACAAACAGATTAAAGAGCCAGCCTGAAAAAGAGCATGAGATGGACAAGCAGAGSCTCTGCACTCCATCTAGCTGTGAAAATATCCCCTCTTGATTTCAAATGATAGAGAGTCAGCATTTGAAAACACCGCCTTAAACTGCCCAGTGGTGAATTGATGTTAACATTAGGTTTGTATATTATTTTTGATTCAAGTTTCTTTAACACACAAACTTTTTAGGCACTGTCACTTGGCTAAAGGATGTTTTTATCWTTGCTTTCCTTTTTCCTCTCCTGATTAAACTGTCCATTTTTAACACTCTTGTAGAGGGGATTTAAATACACTGAATTCCTTAAATAGCACTATGGACTTGCTTTCAAGATCCTCAACGACTTTTTAATGGTTTTTTCCAAGTATTTTTTCTCTTGTTTTTTTGTTTGTTTTTTTTTTAGTAGAAAAACTAAAAGTAAGTTTAAAAAAAAATTAGTACTTCAGATATAGGTAATAGCATTTCTTTTTTAAATCCCAAGAGCTGGTTTTGTTTTCATGCTCTTCTGGATGTTTATGTCAAATCTTTTCCAAAACCCTTTAAATAACCCAGCAAGTGCCTGTTTTCATTGTGTGATTTCCTCAGGAAGGTGTAATWGTGACACTGAATCTTGCAGAGCTGCTGTGCACACAGAACAAGCAGCAGTTGTCACAGCAGCTWAAGCAAGGCAGCCCTGACTCTCCTGCACAGCTCAGCTTGCACAAAGTTCTAATTTGTGGTTACTGCAAATAATTTCCTTATTGTTTGTTGTCATTGAGACATGCAGTGTATTGACAGATAACCTGGCCTAGCTGTGGCAACTGCAGCCATGCAGAAACTCTAAACTGAGCACATGAAGGGGAATCAACCCAAGCCACAGCTGAATTAAGGTAAGCAGTCCCAAAGTTTAGGGGAAAAACCCAATCCTTACTTCAGCAAGGAGAAACTCAGTGCTAACAGGATCTGCAAGTGTATGGTTAAGATTTATCCACACATCTCAGGATACAAGAGTGCAGTTATAGACATGGTTATAACAACTCTCCATGACAAGGCACAGCAGCATAAGTGAACACAGGCCAGAGAAAAAAAATGTCCCCATTTCGAAGGGTAGAGCACAAAGTAAAAAGCTCGAGTGTTGAGGACAGAGGCACAATGGCAGAAGGAAAACAAGGAAGATCCTAGTGGGAATTCAGCAGAGAAGAAGGTAGTCAGTTTTCTCTAAACTTGCACTCCAGTTTGGACAATTGTTGCTAAAGTGTGCAGCAAGTTCACTCCTGCAAAGCAGCTGCTCTGGGAGAAATTGGAGTATTTSCTTCGAGACTGACAGCATAAATTCTTATTTTGTCTTTCCATATCAAAGCTGGAACTTAAATCCCAGCCATACTGATTTATTGTGTGTGTAGAAGAGAGAGTTAGGTCTAGTGTCACTAACTTTCAATTCCATAAGGTGCTAATTCAAAAAAAAATCACAGGTTTTCAGCACATTTTCTCCATACCACAGCCTTGCCCTCTCTGGAATGTTTTTAGTGCTTCAGTCAAGCTGCAGTTGAGGCAGGTTAGGTGGGCTATGTCCACTCCTGGTTTTCCATCATCCCCACTGCACGGTCCCATTTGTTTAGCTGTGTTCTGATCTCCTAATTCACACCCCAGTGTGCAATGTCCCCGCCACTGAAAAATTCCTACCCTCTTCTCTCTGGCTCCTAAGAGGTGCCAAAGCAAACAGTTTGGGATCACACCACAAACTTCTGTTAATGTTCCAGGAAAAGAGACCCAGCAGTTCCTGCAGGCTGTTAGGAAGGTGATGGTGCAAACATGAGGATGCTAAAAGGATTAGCAGAGTGTGTTTGTACCACCTTTCTGAAGACAAGGGACTAAGAGAAGTTACAAAAAGGACTACAGAGTGAAAACCAGTGAACTTGCTTATTAAAATGGAATTTTACATCAATACCAAACACATCTGGGAATCATTATTRCAAATATATGCACTTAATTCTTAACAGTAGCTTTAATTTACATTAAAGATATATATTAAGGATTAAGGAKCTATCCAAAAAGAAAAAATGCAGCAAAGCTCCCATTGAGTTCAGTGGTCTGAGACTGAAACCCATAACAAGATTTTTAGACAACATAGATGAAACTGCATGAAAACTCCTGAATGCCTGTGTTTTACATGCTGTGCTCTCTTTGCATTGCAAGTCCTAATCAGGGGTGWATATTACTAAATATATTCAGAACTCACATTCTCAAAGTGAAAAAATGCTTAATCATTTAAACACAGGATTTTTTAACATTCCTTAATTTCACCTCTTGGAATTTTACACTGAATTTTGTCAGTCTATAAATTTACACTAGAGCATGCCAAAAGGAGGGAAAGAAAGAAAACAAACAAAAAAGCCYAGACCTTAAAGACATTTTACCACAGAGACACTGAAAAATAAAGACCATTAGCAAAAAGTATAATTAAATTAAAATGCCAGCTTGCCAAAGAAGCTCAGTAAATGGGAAATATATCAAACTGTGATAATACAAATGGGCTATTTCTCAAGGTGTGAGAAAGTCAATGGAATAAACTCTGATAATTTGCTGACTTTTTACGTACCAGGTAGAGTAATGACTTAAAAGTAAATTGCACAATGACAAATGCAGCAATATATTATGAACCACAGCTACTCTTCCTATTAACATCAGTATTTTAGGTATTATGCTGTAAAAAAAATATAAAGTATAAAAAAAAGTGAGGGTTGTAACTGAGGTAGTGTGGCCTGCTGCTAGCTAAAARAGCTGGACTTTCACATAATCACATGAATTTAAATTCTGTTGTCTGCACTTTCCCAGGAGCCACTTTGGCCCAGTTATTCTGAACATGTTTTAATTCCCATTCCCACCCTGACGACAGCAGAGCCTTTTTCTAAAATCAATCTTTCCGCRGGACCATAGACTTTTCAGAATATTCAAAATTGCTTTTGGCATGTAAGTTCATTTTGCTAATTCCCGTTTTAGTGAGCAAATAACCTTTGCAAAGCTGGCTCCAGGTGTTTATGTGTCAGGACAATATCAGAAATGCCCCGGCTGCCCGGTGCCATGTCAACACGGGCGCGGATGCTGCGGCTCTGCTGCCCTCTGCTGCAGCGCAGCCCGGGACCCGCCTCCCGCCAGGCAGCGCCGATGTTTCACATTAAATCATTAAATCCCCAACGCTCCCTTCCAGCCCCAACACCCAAAAGCAGCGCTGGAAGGGAGGGCAGTAAGGAGCTGCTGCTCTGTTTGCAGAAAAATACTCCTAACAAATAGAAATCCTCCCTTCTCTCTTGTGCGACTGAAATACAGCTGAGGTGTCCTACGCTGAGTGAGATTGGGAGAATAATTCTGACAAAGAGGAGAATTCGGTTTTTTTTTTTTAACATGTAAGACTAGAGAATATAATTTCAATGAGAAAAGTTGAAACAAGTATTTTTCTGGCCGCTCTCGCTGTCTCCTGGGGATATAATGTGCTCTGCAAGGACAGCCGCACCCCGGCCAGTGTCACAACACAAAAAACCCTGCCAAGATGCTGCACCCCAGGAGCTCCCGCACCCTTCAGCGCTGCTGGGTCCCTCTGTGCCCTCYCTGAAACCCACCAAGGCAGAGAGAATGGCAGATATTAATCATCGCAAATTACTTTACAGAGGAAGTATTGAGAGCTTCAAAAGATACTCTCAATTCTTTTTCATAAACCTGTTGTGTATGTGAATGAATTTTATTTTTGTCGCATAGCACAAAATTAAGTAGTAAACTTAAATCTTCTCGCAAGTAAACTAGCATTCAAAATGTAAAAATAATCTAATCTGACCTTTAAAGGGCTAGAATTTAAGCAGCCAAATGCTTGCTTTCTTCAAACAAGAACATATGTAATATGTATGATACCAGATTTTTATCCTGATAGACCATAACAGCTCCTAAAGAGCCGCTAATAGATTATTGTGTAAATCCTTCTTTGTTCATGGGCTATTGACCCAACAGCACATTATGTCCCTAAAGAAGACTTGATAGTCCATCATGTTAATCCAGCTGCAAGGTTAGTGCATGATGTACRGAAAATCTTTACATAATTTTCGGTGAAATTAAATAAGAATTTTGCTGCGCAGATAATTATGCTCCATAGTGAAATAATTCAATATCAGAGATAACACAGGGCATACTCACATACTATATAATATTAGATCGTGTTATGGATTATATATCCATGTGTTTSTTATTAAAATTAAATTCAGACTATGCAATGAGGATAGTTCAAAGTGGCCAAAGCTATTAGCTGAGCTTCAGAGTTGAGATAACTGCAAAGATTTTATTTTTAACCGGTTAATTTTAATAATGACTATGTTCATTTCAGATGTTAGTAAGCAATTTGAACAGAATTTGGGACATAGCAAACATGCTTGGAAAAAGAAAAATTCATACTTCAACCCTCAGTTACTTCCAGTTTAGGGCTAAATGCAACTGTCCTCTGAAGGCAAAAGGTACATTGTGGTGTAACCCAAACCACTAAACTTTTTAAAAGGGTTTAGCTCTCTGAACTGCATGCAAAGGACAGACAAGTGACACTTGTAATCYTGTCACTCAGGGCAGATGCTGTGTGACGGGTGGCTCTCAGAGGGGCACAGCAGCTGAGGCTTGGGCTGGCTTGAGCACAAGCCAAAACCTCTCCTTGACATTCATGTTGCAACTAAATCAATCTTTAGTTTTATGATCTAGTTATCACAAAAATTAAAYCCTTTATCAATTTGTACTTTTCTTATTTCAATCTGCGCTTATCCTTCTCACTGAAACTAACACTTGTAGCTTTAATTCCACTTCATAATTGTCCAGAAATAAAATAAAATCATTTCACAAGTGAGCTGAAGTCAAGCTGCTACTCCCATTTTATTTCATTGCTTCATTACTCATTTCTCAGCCAAAATATGTYCTACTAAATAATTTTCAAATCTCCAAAAATTATTTTCTTTTGTGCATCACAGAAATAAATCCTGATTTTCTGAATTCAAATAGCACTTTGCTGCAGAAGTTCACATTTAAGGTGTAGCAAAATATCCAGATCAAAACACCCTCCAGGCTGAGGGAGAGTTCCTCTCAAAACCAGTGTTTCTAGAAGAGATTTGATTGTCAAATCACAGAGTAAAAGAGGTTCCTGGCAGTATGTAACTGGGTATCTAATGGCTTGCAGTAACACTGGACAGGAGTTTTATAGAAAGTATCTCCTGGGGTATTTATTGCTCCAATGATGACAAGAGTGAAAGAAGTTTTCACCCACAAGAATGTGCTGATTATTGGGGCAAAGGAAAATGAGTGAGTTGCTGCCTCAGGAGATGAGGAGGAAGGGCTGTGATCCCATCCTTCCTCCCTGTTCACAGCATCACCATGACAGGGCCTGCTTTCCTCAGGGGACAGTCTTCCCACAGATTTCCCCATACTTCCTAAATTCCCACAAATAAAGCCCATCCAGGCAGTGCAATCCAAAATCCAGCAAAGACCAAGCTGAGCATCCAGGACATAGCAGGGACCCTGAGCACTGGGGCACAGGGGGTTCCTTTTAAATTCATTCCTCACAAACCAAGAGCCACTTCTCCAGCCCTTCTCCAGGGGTCAGCTCGCTCTCATGGAACCCATGCTACAGCAATTGCAGATGGATCCTCAGGCCCTGTTTCACAGCCCTTGGGCTGTTCTCTTCACCAGCAGCACCAAGGGAATGAGTCCCGCTCCCAAAACTTGAATCCTGCAGYAGCAAATCACCCCTTTGGCCATACACCTTACGTAAGGCACAGGTACATCCTCCTTTACTGGCTGCAGAAGCAAACCATTAATATTTTACAGATTTCTCATCCTCTCCGTTTGTGTCATTTATCAATGCCTAACAGGTCCTCTGCCAGCTATACATTAAAACTATTTTCAAAATATTTCATTGTCAGCCCATGGCACCTTCATTATTTATTAAGATAAGGGACATGATGAACAGGAACAGTAGGTAGCTTGTTTGTTCAAATGTACTTTATGAATCCTTTGAATGCACAGATCTGCTAGAAATATAGTGCCTGCAGGTTCCCAAGAGTCATAGGCATGATTCATGCAAATAATAAAAATATTGTTTGCTTGATGTAGCATCAGCATCATCTACCTGGAAAGTTCTGCTCTTCAACATATRCAGGCTGGATTTCTGAAACCTGTGACATTATTTCAGGTGTACCTTCATATAAATTGAAGAATTAACTGTATTCAGCATAGAGTCTACCTTATGGCTTTTTACAGTACAATGACTGTATGAGCAGGTGAAAGGAATCGATAGTTCATCCTCCAGTCATTACTACTGTTCTAATGAGGAGCAATAAAGTTTCCCCTCATGCTCCACAAAAGGATTCCTTTAATGTGCCTTTCTCTTCTGCACAATTTTTTTGCCATCTTCAAGCAAAACCAAGACCCAAGTAATAAATACATCACCACAAAAAGCAACACTGCAAGAATCATTTTGTTGCCTGTTTTTTTTTTGTGTTGACTAAGAAGAATCACGAAGCCCACAAATAAACAAATTGCCACATGAACAAGGCAAATCCCAAAATCATTCTGAGGTGCAGTTAAAAATTATGCAGATCACTCTCCCACCCCCTCACTCCCACAGTACRACTGAAACCCCATTCAGCAATTAACTACAAGAGAACAGAGAAAAGCAGCTTTTGGGACACAAACCTGGACCCAAACACCAGTTGTGTGGAAATATGCCACATCACTCTCTTTTTCAAGTGCACTGGGAGTTTTGTGAAAATRGAAAATGCAACCTCAGGCAAAGGAGCACCTGCTAGTACAGAAAGATCTGACAGGTTCTGCCTCCTCAGCCCAGCCCCATGCATCTCTCATCCAGACCTGGAACACCAAATCAGCTGCAYAGATCCTGTACTGGGGAAAACTTTTTGTCTTCTCCTAGACAGTAATATGCTTTAAAAAAATCAACCAAAAAAAAAATAATAAAAAATCAACCAACCAAACCAAATGGCTTTGGCAAAGGTCACAAACCACGTTCCTCATCCTGGAAACTGGGCTATGGGTGTAGATGCAGAAAATCAAACAGCCTGAGTGCACATCCTCTGCCTGGTAAAGGCAAACTGCCACACAGATTCTGAGCTCAGGCTGCAGCCCCAGGTACCCAACACCTGCTCAGCAGCCCYTCAGCCCCCTGAGAACAGAGGCCTTTCCATGGGGTCTGTGCAGAGAGAGCTGCATTGAACTTGGAAGATGCCCAGAGTGAGCCAGGATGGACACAGCCACTCTACAGCTCTCCTGATTACACAGAGAAACAGTTTGTAACAACACATCTGCACAGTCAGCACTCTCATTTCTTACTCATCATTTTCTTCAACAGTTTTAGTTCTACTAAATAGTTCTACATTATTCTCTCACCAAAATTGTCCCAGTTATGATGGAAACTATTTTGTATCTACGGACAGTTTGTGCACTTTCAGCAGACAAACACTTTTTGTACATTTGATTCTTAAATAGCATAATTAATCATGTCATATMATTTSTTTCCTGGTTGGACTAACTGATATTATAAACTGCTCTACTTCCYCTCTACATAAATACTTTTGTTTTRTAGAGAAGCAACTTAATTAGAARTCCCTATCTGCTAGAAGGAGGAAAKATTTATTTACAACCAACTCATAAGCAAAACTATATTAATTTTTTAAAATYGAAAACYTGATAAAACAGGAATTAACACAATAGTGGTTTAAATCATATTACAATTTTTAAATTTCCTGTCAATATTCACCAGCTCTAAGCATCTGTTTGCATATAAAATCACCTCCTTGATAAAGGTAAGGAAAGACTATCACACATACTTATTTTAACCAAGCCAGCTGGTATTTAATTTTGTATACRTTTCAGTTAAAAGAAATTTAATTTTCTCTCACAAAGATAATTTTAATAGCAAARTATAACCATCTGACCATTACATATGACATTCAATTTTGTGTTTAATAGTGTGTCAAATTGAAAATTGCAGTTTAAGACCTAATCCTTCACAGAGCCTGTCACATACACAAATCTGCCATTTAATTTTTATTAAGTTATCCAATAATTTCTTAACAGACTGTTAAGCTCTARAAGAGATCCCACATAGTTACAGGAGGGAAGCTGAATCTGCATTGGTCAGAGCCTACCTTCAGAAAAGCTCACTTGAACAGGTGAAAAAACCAAATCTGCCACCCGGAACATGATGATTTTGTACTCACGAATATTAACTTGATGCAACATTTACCCTCAAAAGTGTAAAACCATTATAGCTCTTAAATCACATGCAACATTGTAACTTCAATTTTTTTTT
Organism: Alauda arvensis; assembly: GCA_902810485.1. NCBI lineage: Eukaryota > Metazoa > Chordata > Aves > Passeriformes > Alaudidae > Alauda > Alauda arvensis. Next base: position 96,096 of record CADDXX010000036.1, read on the forward strand.
TCATTCACACAAACAGTTATTATGAACTCAATAGTGTAAGAAAATATAGCTTGCAGACTTCAGAATTATCCACGGTGGGGATCTTAGCAACTGAAGGCAAGATGGAATAAAATGAACATAGAACATACAAGAGATTTTCTAAGGAACTGCCTAGGAAACTGCTCTGTTAAAGTTGAGCAACTACCTCCTACCTATGATTTTCTGATTTTCCTAGAAAAGTATGCAGAAATTAGTTAAGATTTCAGCTCCATTTCCCTGCAGTGCTTACATGGATTTACTTGAGAGCAGAACTTCATACTTAGATCTTGAGGATTGTAGATTTTATCAAATATTTTCAGAAAATATTCTGCCAAACAGGGATSTGGTARCTGCTGTCCAAAGGAGAATTTAGTRTGTTATCACCATGTGCTCTTTTACCAGTTTTTGGTGTCGCTTTTTGTTTGCTTCCTTTCTTTTGTTTTTAGTCCTCTATGCTTGTTTCCATAAAATTCAGATTAGATGTTTACACATTGTCCCCCAAACTTTAAATTGCTTTTATTAATTCCCASCCTGGCCTTTTGGGCTGGCTGAAGGATCCGTGGCCCTGGAGCAGAGGAGGAAGTGGTGCCTTTTCCCCCCGGTGATGGATGGAAGGCTGACTGCAGCAGTGATGTACACTATCTCACTTGCTGCAGGGGTTAGATCACATTAAGAGAGGAATGTGCAATTGAACTGACAGAAAGGGAATGATTAGCACTGGACATCAGTCATTTGTTTCAGGCTGCAGTGTGGAAGGAAACTCTTGGCACTGCTCCTCATCTGCAGGGCTGTGGTCGATAGATCTGTTCCTAGATAACAGAACTGCTTGGGAGGATATAAAATCCTGTGATTTTCTTTTCACCAGCAAGAATTACTTTTTAGAAACAAAGAGTCAGAGGATTTGAAAGTGTCAAAAAAAGCCTTTATCAGTTTTTGGCCCAGTGCCTGACCACAAGTGCAGAATTATTCCTAAATCATTTTGTGGATTGTCCACTCTGGCTAACTATATCCCAAGGGAGATCACTTCAGACACTTTCCCACAACTGATGTATAACACTGTCAGAAGCTTCTTGCTGATAATCAACTAAAACTTTACCTTTTCAAATATCTTCTAGCTGCACCCTCACTTACCAAGCAATTCCTCTCCTGCCTTGGTGTTAACACTTCTCATACCCTTGTAGATGGTTATCWCAGCCTCTCTATCACTGCTTGGGCAGGCTCTACACTTCCAGCTTTTTCATCTTTTATCTTCAAGTCAATTCCCCCAGTCTTCAGATTTTATGTCACTACTTAGATGCTAAAGRGATTCCAAAGGATGCTCTTACTTTGCCTTTATGGAGTCTCCATAAATATAAATGGTAAAATATACAAAATGTATTTTGAAGTGACATTTTTTCCTCTCTGTAAATTTTTTAGCAGCAGATATATATTTCATTATATGAAATATATATATTTCATTATATGATGGGTTTATAATTTTCTTTTCAGTTTACATTAAAACATGGGTGAAGTTTATGAGCAGGAGTTCAACTGAAAGTACTAAATATTTGATGTTATGCATATTATCCACATACTTGGTTCCTTAGACTCGGAGTATTGTATAGACAGAATTATTCAAACATCATTTTCAGAAGGATGGGGTATAAGAGACTTGAGAGAAGTTGCTTCACTAAAGATGCTTAAATGTCTTCATTCTTACTGCAACAGGAGAATTAAAAAAATTCATATTTCAGCAAATCCTCGATTTCATATCATCTCTTTGGGAACTTCTACAACTGGACAAAAATAAAAACAATAATAAAAAGGAGTATCTGGGATTAATTTTGTTTAAGCTTTAATGTCATCTGGAAATGCAGGCAGGAAAAAAAATGCAGATTATGAAGCACAAAATGGGTACGATTTGCTGTGGTTGTAGGTTAGCTTAGGTCTTGAATTCAGCTTACATAAAACATGCATTGCTTCCCAGTTGTGAGCAGTGTGTGGGTGCAAACCCCAAACTGCTGCACRCTGGGCACTGCTCTGCTCAGGAGACAACGTTACACCATTAATATTGCAGTGGCTGCCACAGAGAAAGGTCCTGAACTGCRGATCCTGCACAGGGCCCCAGCCAGCTGTGGGGATGCACAGAGAGCCTGCCCTGCTCTCAAGGTCTCCAAAGTCATTTGTCACCTGTCCACACAGCACCATGCAGGAATTGCTCAGTCAGGCCCTCTCCAGCCAGTCTGTGGCTCAGGTTTGTGCTGGGAGCTGGGGCTGGGGGAGGCTCCAGGCAGGACCCACCAGAGCTCTCCAACAGGTCTGTCCTGCTCCCAGAACTGAGGCTTTGGGGTCCTGTCCAACGGGACTCCCTCACACAAAAAGCAGCARAAGTGGCAGCAGAGCAGGACAGACAATTACAACAATCGTGGAAAAGCTGCCTTTTTTCAGTGGGCTGCACTGGAGAAGAGGAAGAAGACAACTTTTCGTTTTTTAATAAAGTTCAARTCTACCCCTAAACTTCTCATTAATGTCTCTGAAATAGCTTTGTATGAATAAATGTTCATGGAAGACAAGAGTACACAAAAGTGCTGAGAAATTCAGACTGAGATTTTACTATCTTCAGACTGGGAGAGTCATTAGAAAAAGCTGTTTCTGATCATACATGTTTAAAGTTGCCCTATTTAAGTATTTAATGGCAAGACATCTTGCATTGAGATGAGCAACATGAAAAAATTCTGCTAAAATTACTTGCATCAAGGTTATATTTGATAGCTGAATATTAGGGTATTTCAAATTACTTCAGAATCTGCATAGAAACCCGACTACAAGAAGTAGACATTCTAGTTATTTTTTAAATGCATCTGATATAACAATACCCAATTTTTTTCACCATTTCTCCATTTTCAGTCATTCTTTTGAAGAATAGTTTAACTGCCAAGCTCAAAGTAAATTAAAACTCTGTCTATTAGTCCCTGAAAAGACAAGGCTGCATTCAAAGACTCAGATGGGTTGGACAGACACACCAAGGCAGCTGTATTACAGAAGTCAACTTCATTAATGAAAATGGCTTATGGCTTAAGATAAAGACAATGCAACCAAGTTGGAAAGATTTTCCTTTAAAGGCATTAAATTTTGTGAATAATAGTAATTTGATAAAATTTCAATAGGTAGCTGGCCACTTTTTTATCAAATAACATTGAGCTGGTGCTTCTCACACATTGGTACAAAGCAAGTTACTTTGGTATAAATGTCTGCTGCTGGACTGTTATAGATGAGTCTTGTTGCAAAGAAAATTGTGATAAACATACTGCTTAGTAAATCTAGACAACTTTTACTATTAAAACAACCAAAATGCAATGGACCAAACTTTAAAATCAATGAGGTAAATGCAACTTTTGTATCACAGAAGCTTATGCCCACAAGCAGATCTGAAGAACCTGACTATTGTAATCTATCTTTAAATAGGTATTTTGAGATTTAGAGTAAAATAGCTTGTGCCACAGCAGAGTCGGTTTGGAGAGATCATTATAAAATCCCATTATCACTGCTACAAGTTGGACTATTTGTCATCACAGAAGAGATGACAAGCTCAGAAATACTACATTTGTTATTATCAGATGATAAATGATATTCCATTAAAGCTGCAATACATCATCTGCAAAGCTGCAAAGAAGATATCAAACCTATCAGTACTTGACTTATAATTTAATTTTCAAAAGCTGTCAACTAAAATTCCAAAGGCTAAGCATTTTCATTTTAAAAGTTCATCTTATTTATTTTCCTCATCTGTTAGTCTAATTTTTTTGATATGGCAAAAATAACTGATTATGTGCAAGGTATAATTCTTTTTCTCTTGATTAAGTAATACATCAGATGTCACTTATGTATTAAAAATATATGACAAATAATAAAGCAAAAGCATAGTGATGAACACACCTTATTTGGATTTCTTATTTTTAAATGCAACAGTAAAGGATGGGTCAGTCTAAAAATATTTTGATTATGTTGTATTCCAACTCACATGAAGCCTAGATTTTGAAATATACAATTTGAGTTTTACTGTATAGGAATAGAAAATCAAATACAAATCTATTCAAACTTGGAAAATATCTGTTTAGCATCTAAACCATTCTGACATTCTAAATTCCAGAAGAAAAGCTATCAAGAAGCAAYTTGTGCTGGGGAGCAGCTCTGTGAAGAGGCCCTTGGCTCCCAGGAACAGCCAGGGCTGGGGCAGCACCCAGAGCCTGGGGCTTCTGGAGCCCTGAGGAAGCAGGGCTGAGCCCACACCGACTGCTCTGAACCACACCATGCACTCAAAACTTCCCAAGAGCCCTCCCAACCTGAGCTGCCTCAYGGTCCAACCCCTCCAGCACAGAAACAAAGCAAGAACCAAGGCCTGGTGCTGCTTAGAAATGCCATTGCTSGTCACTGATGCAAGAATCAACAGTGATACTCTGTAACTTGATTATTCCAATWATTTTTACTTCAGTGTTATATAATTCTTCATATTTCCAGTGCTAGTTCAGCACAATGTATAACAGAAACATTTAATCTACTGCTATGCCAATTTTTGCAGTATGTTACTGCAAAGTGAGTGAAGAAGTCTCAGATGCCACTGTATCCTACAATCTGTTTTTAAATTAATTGACTGAAAACGCTTCCTGAATGCACAGAACCACAGAATAAGCTGAGCTGGAAGGGACCCACAAGGATCATCGAGTCCAGCTCCCAGCCCTGCACAGGACCATTCCCAAGTCACACTCTGTGCCTGAGAGCATTGTCCARACCTTTCCTGAGCTGTCAGGCTGCTGCTGTGCCCACTGCCCTAGGGAGCCTCTTACAGTCCCTGACCACTCTTTGGGTGAAAAACATTTTCCTGATGTCCTGGTAACCTAAACCTCCCCTGACACAACTTCAGGCCATTCACTGGAGTCCTGTCCCTGGTCACCAGAGGGAAGAGATCAATGCCTGCSCTTCCTTTTCCCCCCATGAGGAGGTTGCAGACTGCAACAAGGTTTCCCCTCAGTCTTCTTTCCCTAGGCAGAGTTGATATATGGTCTAAAAGTTTGTGCTTTTTCATTTATTAATTTAAARTCAACTAATAATAGCATCAAAGACCTTCAGGTATGGCATTTCCTGGCACTAAATGAAGGGGTACCAGCTGAATGCTGGGAAGCAATTCAAAGTAACTCGTGAGCTAAAAGATATAAATTTRCTATTTACTCTTTGATGTTGGTGCTCACCATCCAAGACTGCCTTGCCCAGAAAAAAACAAGTCCAAAGCCCTATCAGCAAATGTTTGTCTTAAAAAGCTGTGAGTTCCTCAGAGCCTTTCCCAGAGTTCAGCAACAAGCAGTGTAACAGCCCTGGCTGGACAAGAGGAAAGAGCTGGACAAAGAACAAAACCAAAAAGTTAATTGTAAATGAGACCCTTTGTGCCATGTATCATAGAAATATATAGCCAAGGACACTGAATACTAAAACAGCAGAAGTTGTAGGGGGTTTTGAAAATACYCATTCAGGTTAATGATTCTCAAGTAAAAATTATGTTAGCAAATCTTACCCAATCTGTAAAACAGCCAGTTCCTGCAATATGACTGTGTGCACAGGGCCACATTTGAGGTGACAAATTTTTACAGCATTTTTTTTTAATTAAGAAAATCYGCCTTTGGCTAAAATTAATAAGTGTTAATCTCTACCTCAGCTGAATTCACCCTGCCTGGATCTGGTAGTTGTTATCCTGTACTTCATGCTCTGACTTCATGTGAGCTTCAGGCAGGGTGTTTTGGTTCCCTGCTCTAGCCCCAGTTTAACTTCCTTTTCAATACTGCCACCTACAAGGGAAAACAATACCTACCAAGCTGCTYTGAAAATGTTGCCTTCAGCATTGTGCTACTCTGATCACATTCATCTCTGTCCTTTTTTTCAAATTTGATTTTAAATATTTACAACATCATACATCTTCCCCTCCTGAAATTACTAACGAACTGTTACTGTCTGCGAAACCTGCTGGATGAGTGATGGACAACTTAAAAGGGAGCATCAATGTTTCATTTGTGAAATATAAGCTGAAAATAGTCTGCAGATTCCTTTTTTATTGATCTTCTACTCTCTGCAATGGTACCTTATGTACTTAAGCAAAAAAAAGACTTCATTGCGCACTATCAATAATTAAAACATTGAAGTAGATTAACATGTAATAGTCACTAAGTTGAGGTAAACTATRGAGAAACAGAAAATTCAACAAACAAGAATAAAGCAATTGCAGCTGGAAATAATTTACATACCATGGAAAAGAATTTAGCATTTCTACATTAAAAATGTAGAACAATGGGGAACACAGATTAATGAAGAAACAAGTTGCAGGATAGTTTAGTACTACAAATGTTGTGAACAGTGCTTCTGCAGTTGTACATGAATTCTGAAAAATACTTGTAAAAAGTAGAATAGTTTTCCATTTCATCACAGAAGATAACGAATTCATATTTGACACCACCTAATTTCTACACTCTTGATACTGTCATTTCTCATGATTTCTCTTTTTTWTGCTGTGAGCACCAACAAAAATCCTGCAATGGCTGCTGCCTGCCAGAGGTCYTCATAGTGTTGGTACCAATGGTAGCTGGAAGAGCTGTGGCAGTGATTTAAACCAGGGTGCAGGGCTGTACAGACAGCCATGCACCAGTTCCAGCTCTGCAGGATGACTGCAAGCATTGCCAGAGCACGAGCAGCACAAAATATTGCTTRAATAAGTGACACACAGAGGGGTACAAGGAAGAGAACAGGATTAAATTAAAATTAATGAACTACAGCTCAGAGTACTGCTAGGGTGAAAAATAAGAGAAAGGCACATAAACAGTAAGCTGRGAAGTGTTTGAATGTGAAATAGGCCTTTCACCTAAGGAGAGGAGCAGGGCTGGTATCAAGGGAGATCACTCACTGTACTCTGTCTACAGCAGAGGAATCAACTCAGCTGCTTCTTTAGCTCTTTTCAATCCCCAGGCTCAAATATATTTATATATAAAAACACATTAAATATAKTTGGACAATATTAACTTAAGTTTTCCAGTTATTACAAATATTATGAAATATTACAGGCATTTTTCTTTTACTGTTGAATATAACCATATGCSATGTAAATGCATTGCAACGTGCACATGTGTTTTCTGGATTTCTACATCTAAAGTACAGAATACGTGTATATACAAAGTGATACAGATATCTGTGGTATGCACCTTAGTGCCCCAGGACCCCTCTGCTCCCCTGCCATATTGCAGGATGCAATGGATCTGGTGAGCAACATTTGTGAAAGAAGCACTTTTTATTTTATTTTGGCCTGTGAATGATAAATGCTCAATGTCTGAGCTGTTTAGATTAAGCATACTGTTTTCCCACTTGGATGAACATAAATCCTAGAGTTATATTTCTAGCATAAATAATATTGTAAATTTGAATTTTACCTTTCCATAGACATGTTTTAGTAGTTGCTTAAGGCTCACTGTTTACCCAAAAGTCTCTGACAATAAATTAATTTTCTAGAATATTTACAAGAAGCACAGGCTGAGAAAATTAATTMATTTAAAATATTGAACAAATATTCATTTTCCCTAAGCTCAAAAGTTCTTCCATGTGTTGATGTGTTTTTATATTCCTTCTTCAATTTTTCCCTAGAAGACAGGGGAAAAATTAAATCTGCCCTGTCATCAATCCTAGGCAAAAGAACTTCGAGAATCTGGGACCTTRCTTATGTGCATCCAAAAAATACCTTTTTTCAGACATTGAAAGTAGTCTGAAAGGAAGATGCCTTTCAAAAAGGACTAGTCAACATCTCAGCCCCCTCCTTCTGCCATTCCTATGCAGATTAGTGACTCATCCTTTAACACAAACTCCGTGCTTGCCTGCAGAGCTCTCATTACCTTTGACAACATTTTTGGTCCCTGAACATCTAATTTTCAACTCTAGAGTACACAGATGGGAAAAGAGAGACAGTACTTGTTGCCTTTGAATTATACAGAAACCAAATCCTATTGTTATTACCTTTTCTTGTCACATTGACGACAGAGCGATGCTTTCTGCAATGCATCTGTATAGCACTGAGATTGTGATCCATTACTTCAAATGGCACTTTATGTTCCTAGTGTAAAAATTGATGAAAAATATTTTTCTTGAGTGTTTAAAATTATGTATYACAATGTTTTCAACTCACTTCTCAGAACATTTTATTGCAATCGGAGGAGAAGATGCTGGGAGATAAAAACCAACAGCAAATAAACAATGATCCCCTTGCTTTCCTCTATGCCATTTGCATATGARGTGACAAAAGCATCCTGCTGCACCAGGACAATTCAGATGCTTAAATATAATGACACTCAGTGGAATCTTGGAGTTGGAAGGGAGAATCTCCTGACAGTGGCTCTGCTGCACGGGCCTCCCTGCTGAGCTGGAGATTAACCTGCAGCTTTGGACATGGGTGGAATTAATCCAAAGGATTTTGGCACTCATATGGAATCAGTAGAGGGAGTCAGATTATGCAGACAGGGMATTTGGAAAGTAATGCAGAGGATTAGTTCCCTTGAGGACTTTTTGTAGAAGTATAATAACTCCTACTGAAGAAATGGGATGAGTTATTAATTAAAAAAAAAAAACAAAAAATTCTAGCCTGGCTCCCAATATAGAGGGGCTGACACAGTCTAAGGAGGAATTTCCATACCTATAAAGAGGAGATGCACACTCCTTACATTAACCTTCTTCCTTACAAGATTTCTCATTTTTCCTCTTTCTGCCCAACACAGACACACAGAAGTACCAACACACCAAAGTAGTATCTTGTATCATTTTACAAAGCTACATCTTGTATAATTTTGAGAATTGTTTAACCATGACTTCAGCTCCTTGGTATCAAATCATAGAGAAGAAAGTGATAATGTGTTTCCATCACAGCACTGTGCTGCAGAGTCCTCTGCAGTGAATATATTGTTCTGTAATTCCTGTAAGCAATATTGGATATTTTGGTGCTAGTGTGGGAATTCTGGTACACCTGTTGCTCACTAAACATGTTTTACAAAAAGCATTTGKTTTGATTTGAGATTTGGAGTCTCAAAACTTTGTTCTGTCTCATTTCATAGGTTCTTTCCATTGGCTCCTAGTCTATCTTCCCTCAATCTCTGCTCCCCAAGATAAGAAACTGGGAATTTTTTCACACAGATGTGCACCAAGGAATTTTGAAAGGCCTTATTTTTCAAGGGTTGGGATTACTGTGGAATATATCGAGTACGAACTCTTGTTTGTGATAGGAGTACAATGATACTCCCTATTCTCCATGTAAGACCCACAAGTCCCACCTGGGTTTGCTCTCAGAAATGCATTTTGAAATTAGTAACATAATTGGTTTCTGGGTGAGCTTCCAGTGCAAAATCCAAAGCAAATGYTCAGAGAATCAGGGAAAACAATGAAATCAACTCTATTAAAAGAAGTTAAGCTAAAACTTTAATATCCTTACTGGTTATTTTAAAACTAAGAGATGAACTATTTTTGACTCAACACCAAATGAATGAAGATTCAGCAAAACAGACAGGGGTMTATGAGCCACACTCACAACTGCCTCATCAGTCCCTTCAGAGGAATCTGTGGTTTCCTTTTTCTGCCAGATTTTTATATTCATTAATAATTTTCAAAAATATAACAATAATTATTTCATTCTGAGCTTCCAAGATGTGCCATGAAGACTTTCAAATRCTTTATYAYGGAGGSTTTGCTTTCATTAATGTTATTGCTTCTCTTGTTTTCYAGATTTTTTATATAGAGTTCAAACCAGTCTCCCACACAAGGAGTGGAGATGGTGAACCCAGAAGGGCTTTGTTATTAGAAAAAAGCTTCTAGCTGGAAAGGCAATAAGACTGAAGATTCAAATTAAAATTTTTATTTTTAAAGGCTTAGCATAGGCTACTGGCTCCTAGGTTTTCTCAGTCACATGAGCTGAATGATCCTCCCTCACTTTGGACATTTCTCTGCACAGGCCACTTTGCAGATCAAAACAATAACTACACAAGTAAGTTATTAAGTTTGTAAAAGGTGTGCTGCTCATCAGTGCATGCCTCCAGCGTCTTTTCCATTCACTCACTGGCAGATGTTTAATGCTGTCACTCAGCTCAGACATACAGGAGCCTCTCTTGTGCAGGGGTTTGCTTTATAATTCAATGCCAGTTGCAGAAAGCTTTGCTCTCCACAGGGCAGGGAGGGTGAGAGGGGCTCTTCAGTTCCTTTCAGTGGGGTGGGCYTGAATSRCAGGATACAGTTTTGGATGAAGCAACAAATAAACAGGAGGTATTTGTATTCAGGTATTTCCACAGCTGTTGCCATCACAGAGTAAATAGATCCCCACTGAACCTCAGTCTGGACTGAGCAACAGCCYCGTTCAAAAACAGGCTTGTAGCTTTTTCTGAGCCACACCAGCCCTGGGCATCAAGGCACAAGGAAATGGCATCTGCTCCTTCTCTTGGGACCTTTTAAATGACAGATTTAGGGATCAATAGTTCATCTGYACCTGAAAACTAATTGTGGTTTAAAATATGGAACTGACTATTGCCAAAGCTGAGCAAGTTTGTACCTACTGCATCTACTACGTTTTCCACTCTGTTTCACTTTCTCTTTTAGGGGTTGAAGGGAAAACAAAATCAAGAATCAGCCAAGAATCAGAGGTAGTTGCAAAAAGAGAAAGGGTTTTAGCTTCCCTAAAATGAATGTTAACACTGCATGGCACACAAAGTGAGTACTGATAATGCCCACCTGCCAGTTTCAAAATATACCATAAGTTCATCATAGGTATTATCTAAGGGTCAGACAGGATTGCACGGGTCAGTCAGTCTGTCACTTTAATAAAGAAGATATGATAAATTCTTAAATAATCATTACTGCAAAAAATAATAAATTGGCATATAGAAAAAATGCTCAACTGTATCTTTTACTGAAAAAATATCTTTAAGTTTTAAACAATATTAGGAATTTTCATAYTTGGTTGATAACCTTGCTTTTGGAAATAACTCTCCCTTGCCTCATTACCTCAAATATCCATCAGAATCACTCTGAGGACCTCCAGATCTCACCTCAAGCTTTGCATTCCCTTTATTAGGAAGCACAGGTTTTGCAAATTTTCCACACACCAGGAGCCTCTTCCCAACAGGTAAAGGTCCAGGCCCTTGAGGACACCAGGCTACCACCAGAGCCCTCAGGTATCAATCTGCCTGTGCAGGTACCTCTGCATCCCGGCTCCTGGGGAATACAGGACAGCCCAAAAGAGCACTTGTTAACCTCACCCTGCCCAGGATTAAATCCGATTTAAACACCAGATGTCAGTGTTGTGCTTATGTTGCGCTTGTTTTGGGAGATCTCTTGTTCTTTCCTCGATGAAAATCGTACAACTAAACCAAAAGCTTTTTGAATCATTTAACTGCACTGTATCACACAATATATTACATAATTCTGTTTTCAAAAGCGAACTGCTCCCTCTGGATCCATTGCCACACCGATTAGARCCGAGGCATTAGGGCTTTGGCATGATGTGAATCAATCACATTCCACCTCCTTTAAAACACTAGAAAAAGTAAGATTTTTGMCTACATTATGAATATTTCCCTCTATTTTCCTGAAGGGAAGAGTGAGCAGGGGCTTTACTCTGATATCCACTGGACYTGTGTGTGCTATCCCTGGCTGACAGCCGGGCCCTCAGAGGGGCTTTGCTGCACAGCTCTGCTCAGCCCTGCAGAGCTGCTCTCCTGCTTGCAGCAGAGGTCTCTGTTGGGAAAAAACCTCTCACTGGAACTAYGGAAAGATAAGTTAAACAAAACCATATCTGCCCATTGAACAGATCAYATCTCAGACCATGTATACTGAAACCACAAAACCCCCAGCAGAAAGAAAATGGAAGTAGTATGTCACCAGTCACATAATATGTTTTAATTTTAGAGTTTTAGATAAATACTTAATGACTTCTTTTATACAAGAGTCCAAAGTTCTGTGATTTGAACTTGCGCACTATTTTCTCAAATAAGCAGGAGGAAAATCCCACATCTCCTTGTTAGCTTCCATTAAAAAGCCAGTTCAGTATGAAATTAAATACAGACAGATTTCATTGTTCATGTTACGCAAATGTAGAAATATTTTTGAGTACAGTTTTTTTTAAATAGATATTAGCCAACTTTGTCTACAAAAAAATCTATGAAGTCTTTGTATTTTAGTTATTAAGTATCCAACACAGGATGGCAAATGTTGAACACCATTTGTGTCATTTCCAGCTTGTTCCACAAGATGGAGTAATAAGATTTGAGCAGCCAGAAACAGCCGTTGATTTAGTAASTAAATTTATTTCTGCAGTGATTAAATGGGATTCAAAAACATAAACCYATATACCAGAACTTTCTTTGAACTTCCTACCATGAGGAGGTATCATCCCCAAAGTCACAAACAGTGAGGAGGTGACCACAGACTGTATTTTCCATTGATGCATTGTGCAATGCAGTCAAGTGCAATAGCCAGTTCTAATATCTGCAAAGGACAACACCATATTTAAATTGTCCTAGCCCAAGGGTGACTAAATGGTGACTCAACAAGAAAAAAGAACTAAGACCTTCACTGCCCAGTGTTTGGTAAAACAAGGAAAAGWAATGGATGAACAACAGACCTCRTTTTATAACGTAATCATTCAGGGGYGTGTGGATGAGCACTGTGTGAGCTGTGCATGGAACAAGCATGTGAYAAACACCTCCAGGAGTTACCATGTCCCTCGGGAAGGAAAAAGAGGYGTCTTTAATGTTTGGGTTTTTCTCTCCCACCCTTCAATGCTTTTTCATTGAAACAGGAAGGGGCAAGTGAAGTCTTAAACAGAAATATAACAGCTCCTTCAGGGAGAGGCAGCATGGAGAATAAGCCTGTTAATATCCCATGTGATGCCAGCAGTTTTCTAAATCACATCCAATTAAAGCTTAGATCAAAAGCAGGTATTGCAGCAAGTGGAATTTACCCCTTCACTCCTCTTCCCAGCCCTTCCATTGCCTTTGCTGTGATGCACAAATGTCTCTAGCTCAGAGCAAACACAGCCAGATTGCATCAGCTGCAGAAAGAATCTTTTCAACCTCTTTTTTTCAAAACAAACAAAAACAGCCTCCTCCCAGGCAATTTCTGCTGCCTTTCATGTCATTCATACTTGCCACGGATTATGTTGTACAGAACTCAAAGCCTAATTATGTTTCTCTCCCATACACACAAACATCATCCTGGGAGCAAGCAAGTAGACCTATCTTGAGGATTTTTGGTAGAAATGAAAGTAACCATTTATTAACCTTAGCCCTTCAAATGCAGAATAAAGCCAAAAAAGGATTTAAATTTCCTCTTACATTTGATGAAACCAAGCGTAGAGACAGCTAAGAATTTTAGGACTTTTCCTCTATACTGTCTATTTACTTTAAGCTATTATGGCTCCTACTTAATGAAGAATAATTTTTTTTTGGAGGTGAACACCGTTTACATACTCAGGCATGTCTCTGTGTTGTGAGTAGCTATCTAAAGAATACTTATGTCTGTCTTTCACAGAARTCTGTCTGTCAGAAAAGTGAATTGTATAACCACCTGTTATCCACTGGCCATATTTTGGTTGCCATAGTTTGGACACAAAGCAAGACCCTTATGTATTAATCTACAAAAAGCACCATCAAACAGAGCAGAAATAGAACTGACCTCAGTAGAAACCCAGGGGCTATTTCTGCAATGRTGCATGGGAACAGTATTATGAAAGGGCTTTGAAGAGTTATCAAATCAGTAGCCTTAAAAGAGAAAAGGTAATTTCAGAGTGCTACAGATATTTTTCAAGCATAATACAATGATAATTTTCAGCTTATCATTAGAAGAAGCCATTGATGGCATGAACAAGGCACAGAAATTGTGTCAATTATTCTATGGAAAATAATTAAAGATGTACACAAGGACTTTTGAAAGGAGGAGCCTCTCAGGTGGAGYTTGGAAAGCTGCTAGCAGTCTAAGTGCCCAAATCTCTATAATTGGTCTCAGGAGAGTTTTAAATTCCTGGGTTATGCCACAAATTACACATTATTCCTTCCCTTTAGGAGCATCTGYGAAATCCTAACAGGTGAACAGGTTGGCAAATTTAGACTGCATCTCTTCCCTGTCTCATGGACTATTTTTACRCTGGTGTGAATTTTCCACATACTTKGTGAATAAAAGTAATYGTAATTAAGATGGATTATCCCCTTCCTTGCAGCAGGTAGTCTAAGGAGCAAACGTACCAASCTCTTAACCTAAACTTCATTCAGCTCTTGTTCCTCAGAGAATGCCWAAGGCTTGGAGTGTGCTTGGAGGCCAAGGATGGGTTAGTGCCAAGGCTGGATGGCAGTAGCCTGGGATTTTTYTATGCTGATGATTCACAGTCCTGCCATGCCTCAGGATTCGATTAGTAATAAAATCACCACAAATGTTATTGCCAAGTCACAGAAAAATTATCTTCTGCAAACATGTCCTATWCTTGTGGATAATAATTGTGTTTAATAATTTTTTAAAAAAAATCTCTTGCTCTGGTGTCACAGACTTGTCTGGGGACAGGTTGGAAYGCCCCTGTTTATCTGTGATAAGGGTGGAGCAGGGGACGGGAGCAGAATGGAGGCAGCTGCAGCTCAGCTGGGTCCCTGCTGGCCACCAGGCTGTGCTCTGCAGGGACACCTGCTCCCACTGCACCCCTCAAGACAGGTCCTAGAGCTTCACAACAGCACAGTGGGATGGATGGGGGTGAAAGGCTCAAAGAAATAACATCCCAGACCATCTGAGGATGGAATTGGTGRGGAGGGGGTGACACCAATGCCCTGCAGGGTTTAGGGGTGTCCAGGCACAGGACACAGTGAAGGGGCTGTAACCACTTGCCAGCTGTCAGCRCTCCTTCATTGCACTGTTCTGAGCACTGCCTGGGATCTTGGGGTAAGTGAAGTCATCATCTGCCAAGAACCTCCTTCTAACGTTAGAAAGCCTTTCAGTGAAAAATCAGCTCCAAGTTTTCCTTTCAGAGGCAGGCTGAGTGAGAAATTGTTACRTAAACTCTCAAGACACTTCCAAACTTCAGTTACTGCATATCACCCAGAATTTGGCTCAGCTCTATTTGCATTCATGAAGAAGCCACACACACACACTCAACCAAGAAAGTTCCTGCTGTCTTTTGGAGGTAGACTCCACTAGCTCTTCCCTCCACTCTTCCAGCCAAACYCCAGACAAGATGCTGTCTTTATTTCTTCTAGAACTTCCCTCCAGTTCAGAGCACCAGGCAATGTGGAGTGCGTGCTCCCACGCAGCAACTCCTGCCAAGCCTTTCCTGAGTTTGTGGGCACAGTGTGGGTTGGGCTGCACAGCTCTGCAGCCTCAGGTCTGTCTCCATGAGCACCAACCACAGCCACTGAGAGCACCAGAATCACACTAATGGCTGATTTAAATAATCACCTGATGGGCTTCARTTCTGAGGCTGACTCGGASAGTTTTTGCTAGAGAATTTTTAACYCTGGAAAATTCTCCCTGGTGATCTGATAGACTCCCCAGTTCATTGACTTTCAGGGCAATGTCCAAGGCTTATATGTTTATTGATGCCTTTGCTTGGAGATGTTGGTGATGATTTATATACCTTTATTGAGGACATGTTGAAGGAGTTMGCTCAGTTGAAACTAGTCAATATGTTCTTATTTTGTTGTTATCTTTGTATACATGCCAAGARCCCTAGTGATGAGTGCACTTTATAAATTGTAAAATAAATAAATTTATGCTAAACCATGTAGTTATTTATGGCTCAGACTGCTAACTTAGCTGAGACAGCAAACTGATGTTATTGGAACCTAATTCATTCTCAGACTTCCAGGAGCGAGTAATGAGTCAATTATTCCAGTGTGACATGAAAACCTTATTTATGGGTTCATTGATTAAGACTATGTATGTGTTATTTACTTACAATATTGACTCATTAAAAAAAAAAAAAAAAAAGAAAACTTTCTTTGTAATCCATTAAACCTTGTTTTCTCTTTGGAATAACATTTCCCAAGCCCAGCATTAAAAACAAATCAGGAACTGAAAAGAATCAGACTTGGAAGAGTCTCTGGTTCATTCAAGGAGAGTGAAAGGTATTTATTCTCAGTCTTAGTAGCAGCTCTGGTTATGCATTTATACCAGGGTTTAGGACTTTTCCTGTTCCTGGGATGAGCCACGTGCTTGCATCTCTCAGTGCACTAGGGCTTCACATGGAGAAGTAATCATTACTAAAATCCACCCAGAATTTGCTCACCCACTGCTAAAATCCTGTATAATATACAGAGCAGGAAAGAAGAACGAAGGAAATTCTGGTGACTTTTAGGGAAGGGCACCAGTCCAATTCCTGCAAAAGTATTCCAAATGCTAGATAGAAAACAGTTCAAAAACATGGCTGCAATATACAGCAGGCCCAGTATCCCTCTTTCAGGAGCTCCTCTTCCACCCTAAGCCTAAGGCAGGATGTTCTGTGCAGACTGCTCTAAAATCCCCAGTGAAACAGCCATGAAAACACACCAAATGATGGGCATTACTTCCAACACTCTGGGAGCATGCTCCAGATGAGAAGCCACTCAGAGATGAATTCTTTCCCTACAACCAGGAGGGGATTAAAGTGAACCTTGACTGTTTAAGGAGGTTCCCCCTCTTTCCCATTATTCCATGTAGCTTTCCAAATGTGGTTTAAAACAAASAAAGGGGGTTTTCCCCAATCATTGAATAGCATTTACATGTTACATACATCTCAGTCAGGCCTCTCAGAGCACCCATCATTGTTACACACAAGGGGCTTTAGGATGTTCTCCTAATGATTTTATGTGTTCCTCTCCTTCAGTTGTTCCAACTGGGAATGTAGAAACAACAACATATTCATGATACAAGCTTCAACTTCAGTGAGCCTAAAATGCTGGAGGGTATTTTAGATGTTAGCAATTTAACCTAGTGCACCCATATGAAACTGCAACCCAGATGGAGGTGTTAGAATAAAAAGATGCACCCATAGATTCCYATGATATATTAGACACTATAAAACCATTTTTGCTGTCATGGGTTTCAGCTCTTTTTAGTAGTTTTCTGAGGGTCATAGCTTTCCCCCCACTTTTCTACTATTTCAATAATTCCTCAGMAGTGGCAGTGAAGGACTTTTGTGTAAAATAAGTTTGAATGCCAACTGGTGCATGGTGACAATGACAGACCTCTTTCAGTTCTCATGATTCAGGCACAGTACAAGGAGGTAAATGGTCTCAAGGCTATTAACTATGACTAAAAATATGCATATCTCATTTGTTATCAGTCAAGACTAGAGCCATGGTTTTGTCAAGCTGTTTTTCTAAACTTTACATATTCTTTACAATTATGTTTTAAAACTAATGAAGCTTAATGTATAAGAGCAGGAAAAACTTATAGCAGTACATTTTGACGTTTCTAGATTCCTGTGAAAGGTGCTTATTTAAATGAGATGCAAAACAGCAAGAGAAGACAGTTTAGAAGAAAGACTATTTTTAGAGGTGTTCTGCATAATCTATGAATAAATCTATTCACTTTTCACCACTTAAAATAAAAGAATTAGTTTCTTATATCCCAGCCCTAGTTACTCTTTAACAATAATATAAGTAGAAAGACTACAATAATAGAGTGGCACCCTTGATGAAGCTGATTCCTTTCTTGTTTTGCAGATGGGCTGTTAAAAGAGCCAGATCCTGAAAACCTGAACTTCCCAGCAACAATGTGATTGAAAAATTCTCAAATCAGCTCTAATTCTGAAGTCAGASCTCAGTGTGCTCCATCCCAACATCAACACCCTCCTATCAGTTCCAAGTTTAAGCTGGAGTGCTTAACACCTGCAGAACTGCACAAAGAGAAAAATGCTTTTAACAGGCAGGCAGGTGCAGTCATTGAGGTCTTCAGAAAGTAAAGTTAAATAATTCCAGTCATTAAAAGCCAGTATAYGTCCCAGAACATCAGTAGCTCTGTTCACAGATACTCCTTCCCAAATGTATTCACTGCAGAGCACCTCAGCACCTCTTGCATAGGGTGCAAAAGCAAATACCAGCTCTCCAGGGAGATCAAGCAGCAAAAGCTTCATCCTGTTACAATAACTACACACAAGAGCAGATTCCAGCCATGACATTGGTTACAAGTTCTGATAGCAGTGAACAGACAGGGACATAAGGGGAAAATATTRCACTTTATCTGTCTTCAGCTGATTCCCTCATTTGACATGATCTTTAAACAAACCTGGGTTTAGACTTTCACACCTGCCAAGCACAAAGTAATGCATTCAAAGCCACTTCCCAATAGCATTGACATTCACACAATACTGCTGCCATCTTACTCGTACTGGCATCCCTACCCACACTACTGGGACAAGGAAAGCTTCCCAATCATACAAGTTATTCATGTCACAGAAACACCTCCAAAGCCCCAGCAAGAGTGAAGAAGACAGCAGTGCTCAGTCGGCTCTGCTGCCCTCCATTGTGTCCTGCACATCCAGCAGGAATATGTCAGACACTGCCTGCCTGGAACATCATGCCTGGTTATCTGTCAGCCACCTGACCCTCATAAAATGGCTTTGAGCTTTACTAGACACACTTCTTCCCTCAATRTGCTGGTATAACAGCGAGCAGAAACAATCCTGCTCATGTCTTCTTGCAATTCACAGTTGCTAACACAGAAATGCCCACAGTGTAGTAAAGCTAGAGGGAATTCTACATGTTGATAAGAAATATCTATTTAATTAACAAGCAACAATGATTAAACTAAAATACCTTTATAAACATTTACATATTTGTGATAGATTTTAAATCAAACTTAATTGTCAGTCCCCACATGGGTCACTCATTTAATAGGTGGGACTGGGTGATGATCCCTTGCAGCTCAGAACATTCTGTGATTCTCTGATTCATGTCCAGTAATTTCAACAGAAAGACAGCTGCATGCAAAGCCAATAAAGATCTTTAAAACTTTCCCTTTTGTAATAAAAAAAATATTTTTTTAGAAAAATGTTAAACATTTTGGGCCCCTTTGGGATARGTTTAATGCATAAATAACTCCTTGGGTGCAAGAATTTCCAAACTACTATTTTAGTGTTCATTCATGCACTGCTCTCTGGTATGTAAATGAAGCAATTTTCTCATGGGGTCTTTCTGCTCCCATTTTCTACTTCTCACTTGTACAATGACTGAGCTCCAGTCCCTAATGTGTCCTTGTCACTATCAGACCCTTGCATTCTCCAGCTCAAAGGGGACAGGCACATTGCACCCAGATGAAGTCAACAATTCTTTTCCAATCTCTTCTTTAACAGAATTCCTTCCTTCCAGACTCTTCCTGAGGTGCAKTTCTCATTTCTAACTTGTTTTTCACACTTCCTAACATTTTTTCATTTTATTATTTTGCTCTATTTTCAAAGATTTATGTGCTCAGCTTTATTAAATATCATTAATCATGCCCAATATGATTTTCTTGTAATACTGMTAAAAATCAAACATTATGCTCATTACATAAAAAATAAATGAAGAAACTTCATGAAAAATGGGGTTGAGTACCAAGTCTAGAACATTACCAAAAGAAGGAGAATTTTGTGTAGRTTTGGATCTTCTGCAAAGCATTTTTCATTGTGTTAGCTGGCAACACAACCACTTCTCTCTGAATAATGGATTGTAGCAAGCATACTTGAAAACCCTGGATAGGAGTTACTTCAATATTGTATTCTAAATATAGAAATCAAGTGGAATCATTTGAAAGGGAAACATAATTTTGACAAGAAAATAAGTATATTAAGGTTGACAGAGTAAAGCAGGTCTGCTTCTTGTCATCTAATATTCCCATGATTGCTGAGGTACCTGCAGTAGAGCAGAATTTGATGACTAATGGAGCAGTGGGTGTTTTTCAGCCTTCCACAGCTTGTGTTGATGCAGCTATGGTTGTCATTGGAAGTTTCCTTCCTGAGCTTATGATTGTGGTCAGACTGTAACTGTTAAGGGATATGAGACACTTATGTGGTCTCTATTTTGGTGCAAATCAGTTTAACAAAAGCTTGATTCTTTGGTCTATCTTTGTTCTATCCTTTCTTGCTGTTTSCTTTTATGATGTTMCAGTGAGATAGTGCRATGGTAAATCTGGCCCTGAATATTTAACCAGCAAAAACTGCTGAGCAGTAAGTAAAAAGCATTGTTGGAGAGAGGTGTATCTGGAAATGGAAAKCATTTCATCCCCAATGTACTTTGAGAAGACCACACATCTATTCATARTTGCCTTGCAAAGTGTGTTACTTTTAATCAGCATCACCTGGTTTCATTTGTACAATGGACAGGTTTCTTTGCATGATCACATGTTATAGATTTTTAAAAACATAAATACATCAGAAACCCTAATATGCTTCAGTAATCTACAGGCCCACTGAATACCCTAATATATGAAAGTGCACAAATCTCATAGGTGTGCCAGAGTATAAAGAGGAAATAGATTGCATCTCTCATACCAGTTCTAATGTCTGCTGCTGGTTTGTTGCAGCTGTAGCAATGCAGCAAACATGGCCACTGCTACTCTGTTGAAAGAGGATCTTTATAAATTCCAGTTGTCAACATGAAATCAATTCTGCTATGGGCAAAAGAGTGCTTCATCATTCCAATATTTGCACTCAGCTAAACCATATCCACAGGCTGTATGTGTCTTCATTTATTTATTTATTTGGACCTGGGACTACAACACATTTTCAACCCGACATTACGGATCTGTGCCAAAACTGCATAAAGGTTGTGCAGTGAATTTTTCTAAGTAAATGGGTCCTTCAATTTCAATGAGAGAACAAAGCCCCTAACTGGTGCACTGTGGATTCAATCTGAGCCATGCTTTCTAGTGAAAGAACAAATGATATATCATTAATTAAAGCCAAAAATGGGAAATGATGATTACATATTTTGACGTTCCATAATGATTTTCTCTGTGCCTTACACCTATGGTAAATAAGCTAAGCACTCAGTAGCAACAGAGGGAAAAAAAAAAGCCTTCAGTTTGCAATTTCTTTTTCTATAGTCTTTCTTCTTYCAGTGAAAGTGTCTATAAAATTTTTAAAGGAAAGTAGGTTGCTAAAATGTACTTAATTTGCCATGATAGATTGAGTCCATGCTTCAGTGACTGTAATTGAATCTGTGACCTATTTCTTTAGTAAAGTAGAAATAGTCTCTTGGGTTTTTGTCACTACCATCTTTTAATGAAATTCAAAAAGACTGTCAAAACGTCTACACTTTTTCCAGTAGTTGTTAATGTTATTACTTTACAATTTGTTACTTTTTAATTAATCTTAATAAATGTGTACACAGTCTACCTGGCAGTTGGAAATGGTAGACATCAATTCATCACTGTCACACTGTAAAGCAAAATTAACAGGACAGAAAGGGCTTTAGAAGCAATAGAATATCTAGACACATATTGGTTCTACTTACACATATTTTATATCTCTAATTTACAGGATCTGTGCACTACAGCAGTCCCACAGCTGAAGTTAAAGGATCTGTCAGTATTTTAATCATAACCCCAGACTATTTCCTAGGCATTGCAACTCAGAGCTGAATTCAGTAGGGGGATTCCCAGGCCAGGAATACTCCACTCTGCCACCTTTTTCTTTCACCAAAAGACGACACTCTCAGTACGTTTTAGACATTTAGAACGTCACACCACAGGGACCTGGGATGTCACCCAGGGCTTGGGTGGTGTCCTGACTCCACACTCAGATGAGACAAACCCTACTTTTCCCACTCAGTGTTTCCCATTGGAATGTAACAGGCAAGTGGGGTAGAAAGGGGGAGCTCTYATCTTGTCCCCCAGTCCTGACAGATGGGGAAGCAGAGCAAAACTTTCCTGCCCTACAGCCCAGACATGGCCCTAGTGCCTCAGTATGACCTCTTTAGCTTGATTATTTCTGATGCATCAGTGTCTAAGAAAAGTCACTCTGTCAGTTCTTCCTTCATCAAGGATTGTGGCATCCCTAGCTTGTGTTGATGTGCAGCTGGGAATGATCTTAAAGACTATCAGGTGCAATGTTCTTCTTGTATTATGTTTAAGCCTGTAACTGCTGATTTATGCTCAATATTGCAGCTGCCCATGGGGCTGGCATTCACATCAGAGATRATATCCAACAGAACAGCATAAAGCAGCTCCTGGAGCTGGGCACACCTTCTTCATTGTATGGTCACGGAGAAGATTCATAAGACTGAGACCTATGAGAAGCTTATACCTCATTATACCTCACCTTTACCTTTTGGTAAAGCTGACTTCCACTTATTTCTCAAATAATTGAAAAGCTTTGTTTCCACAAAGCTGCACTTTTTAGAAAATTAAACCAGTCAAACCAAGTTCAAAGTTTCATATAAGATATTACTTCTATTTAAAAAGTGAGACAACTTTTGGTTTTTGAAGTTGTATATATACACATATACACTACCACATCACTAGGGTACATTTTCTCAGAGGGTGCATCATTGACAAGGACATCCAGCATATGGAGTCACTAACATGATGGACTATAATGGCTTGAAAGCAGTCATTATGTTCTATTAGGATACACAAACAAAACAGATTTCCTCAGCAGACCTGGGTATGCTTCAAAGCTATTACACTCCAGAAGAGCTAAATCTGCATTTTAATTACTGTCAAGTTGCTTGAGTTTTACCCAATCTACTGGATATTATCCTCCTAAACATAATAACTTAAACAAAGAAAAGTAATAAAAAATTAAGTAACAAAAAGTGTAGCTGCCAATTTGAGGTTAAAGATATTAACTAAAGACATCAGAGAAAAATTTTCCAAAGGTTAAAATCTAACCTTTCCTTTTACAAGCAGTTTTTTATCCCCAGATTACAACAGGCAAAAATCCAGGCTATGGTGCCACATTAACTTGCAGACAGGTGCACACAAAGATAGAGAAATTTTCTTTCTTATTTGCACTTACCATCAGCCTTGCAATTTTGTAAGTCCAGCAAACTTCCTTCTTCTTAGAAAATGAAGTTGGAGGGAGAAACAGTGACTGAGGTGTTGATACCAAGTACTGCTGCAGTGAGAAAACAAGACCCTACATTCACCTGATATTTCACTCCAACCAGAACCACCTGCTCACAGCTGATTTAAATCAGGCTCATCAACTTCCACCCTTGCCATTACCGAGATCTTCAGCTGATTTCCATGAATACATCAAGCAACCTCTAATCCAAGCACCAATAAAGCACTGGTGAGCATGTGCTCATAGGAAAWGTTTCTGTTAAGTCCAGTAATGGCTAAAAGAAGGAATAATTTGGGGGCTGAATAGACAGACTCCCATGGAGTTCAGAGGATATTTCTAGTTCTTCAGAAAACCTACCCTAGACTTGCTGCCTCTTSCTGACATGTCCTTCAGTTCTGTAAGATCACAGATCCATGCCCTGAGTCAGAAGAGCACTTAAGCTGGAGAAATGTATCTCTTGGATGATGGAAAAACCCTAGATGCATTTAATAAATTTTCACTTGAAGGAACAGTGTACAAAATGTATAGTTAAAAAAAATTCCTTTTAGTGGCTCCTGAGGGTTTAAACACTTCAGGATAGATTTGCATACAATTTTTGAAAAGACTAATGGCTCATTAGATGATGAAAAGATTCTATTAAGATGTAAAATGGACATGAAAGTTAWTAATTTCAAAGAAACAAGAGTATATTGTTGGGAAACTTTAGGAAACTTTTTCTTTTTTAAGCTACTATGTAGGAATAATTACCTWACTAATGTCCTTTTCCAAAACTTAAGCTGGTAAATTCACATCCAAAGTCATAACCAAAAAGAAGACCTGGATATTTTGGAACTCAAGAATTCCAGCCCTACAGGAGGAGGCTGAGGTTTCCTGCCTTGAGTCTGCATGGWAAGATGGATCACATGGCTGGCTTCTGTCCAAAAAAAAAGGAATGCTGCTTTACACCAGATTTTAGTGTGCAAAACATTTTTCAAAGTAAACAAACACAAGAAATTTTGAATAAAAATGGGAAACACAAGAGAATGTAAAACTTTGCCAATGCAGTTTGTATAAGATCCCCATGTACCTTAGAACACTATATTAGCTATCAATCAATACATTAAACCAATGAAGACAGATTTTTACCATCTTCCCATTTTTGAAGGGATGTTTAAGTCACAATCTTCCTGGCATAATGTTAGTAATCTAACAGAAATGTATCAACCCTATCAAAAAGAAACTTAGAAGGGAAGAATGAAATCAAACTAAAAATGTTGTCAGCAGAAGTCCTGAGCTTACAAGGAAGATTGACAATATTATTAAATTTCAGCTTTATCKTAGTAATTTTATCTATATTCCAGACTCATATGGCTTTGAATATATGTAAATTAAATCTCCTGAAGGGAAACTGATACATACACATATATAAAATGGGAATGATTTAAAAAACAAATAAAATAGTAGCAAGAATCAAAACTGTCAAATTCTTCATCACACCTGGARTCATTCTATAACTGTCTAGAAGAAATGCAAAGGGAGAAGCACAGAAAAGCCCCCACCATAAACGGTGAGGGCTTCATTTCTTGAATGATGAAAATCCAAATGCATATAATTATGGATCTGAACGACTTTTGCCAGCCTTTGAAAAGACAGCAAGGGAATTCAAGAAAAGGATGTGAATAGGAGTAAGTAAAAGAATTGTCTGAGAACACAAATACCATAGCTACAATTTCCAGGCACAGGGGACAAAATGGAGAAATGAGTTCTTAAAAATAACATTGGGAACTTACAGCTCTGCACAGACATTAGCATTTTTATATAAAATGAATTAGTGATTAGATCTGGATACAACCCTGCAATGTGGATCTCTAAAACACATCCACAGCTCTTCTGGAGGATCCTCAGGTATTGTCCTGTTGTGCCACTGACCTCAGAGAGGGTGAAAACACGTCAGCATCTCAAAGAACCCGCTTGGCATTTGTAGGAAAGAGTGGAGGTTTGGTGCTTTTGTTTGTTTTAAACAAATAAGAATTATTTATTTCATACGTATKTAGAGCACATGAAACCTGTGCTCTGAGCTGGAAACAGCATCTTACATGATTTGGAGAAAAAGAGATAGTCATGATTGCTTGAATAACTCCCAAAATTAAACCCTCTGGGATTSAATCTTCTGAAAATGCAAACAAAAATGAAGGTGATAGAGGAATCATACTGTGTTACACAGTGATGTTCAAACCTTGCATTTTAAGAGAGCCAGAGAATGCATTTAGAATCTAGAAAACCTCCCAGTTAAACTTTTTCTCCCCTTTTTAGAGACTTTGAAAGTTAAACTARGTTCCATACTGCAAGAATCTCAATGGAAGGGTGAAATATTTTCATGTCTCGCAATGGATAAAAAACATTTGGCAGCTGGTCRAAAGTTTAGGAGAAGCTGCACAAAGCACAACAAGATGAATAGAAAAGATGCCTTGGAGCAGTGAAATGGAACAACAGGAGTTGGGAAAGGTCATTCACAACAGTAAAACCACTGAACATTTTAATCACAGCCCAGTTCTCTGCTGCTCCCAGCCTTATTTCACTGCCATTTGTACCAGTGTAAAATGGGTGCAAGACGTTATTCAAACACTATTTCACACCCACTTTTGCTGCTATTAACTACCACTGCCAGGTGTGAGGCAGTAGCTTATCCAGCTCCAGTTTTGCAGCACTCACAAACCTTTGGGTCAATGGGAATGCAACTTCAAAAATATATATTCAATTAAACTGTACTTTACACAGAACTTGACATTTGAAAAGAAATMGAAAAGAAAGGGTCTTTCATGCATTATAAATACTATTTCTGAAACTGTGCACATATTTTTACTCCAAAAGCCCCCCAAATGCCACCACTAACATCCTAAAATAGGTCAAAAAATCCCTCTCATCAAATCCCTATTTGAAACAGAGATTCAGGTATTATATAAAAGTCAMCAGAAGACAAATTCAAGAAGTGGATGATTGATTTTTCTAGACGTTCCAAAACATTCTAATTCTTAGCAGTGTCATTAAGAGGTTTTCGTGGTGATCTAGAGAAAACCAAAGTAGATTCCAGGGATAAAAAACACCYCAGAGAAATCAGTGAGTAGATTTTTGCATACACAGATTTTCCATCCACTGCAGCACATCCTTTTAGGTCTTAGAGAGGCATCTAAGAGAACTGGCTTGCATTTCATTGGAAATAAATATGTTGATGGTATTCCRAGGCTGAAATAGGGAATGTAGTRATAGGAYAAGGGGTAATGGCTTTRAATTGAAAAAGGGTAGATTTAKATTAGACAGAAGGGAGACCCTGTGAGGGTGSTGAGGCCCTGGCACAGGGGACAGGAGAAGCTGTGGCTGCCCCATCCCTGGRAGYGGCCAAGGACAGGTTGGGTGGGGCTCTGAGCAACCTGGGRTRGTGGARGTTGTCCCTGCYCATGGCAGGGGGTTGRAATAAGATGATAYTGAAAGTCCCTTCCAACTCAAAGCATTCKATGATTCTRTGATAATTGTACAATARGTGAAGTCATAATTCCCTTTTACATTTAATTTAAAAATAATTACTATTCAGAAAATGCTGCAACAAAATGTTCCTGCATTATTGTAGAGTACAGAATAATGGCCAAAACCTATTAATTTTAAGGCCACTTAAACTTTTTCTGCTTTCATTTCCATTTATGATTGCAATGCCACCAAACTGCTTTGGTTTATGACTAACCCAAGAGTTCCCCAAGTCCAGATTGACAGAAATAAAGAGAGGGCTGCAATGTAAGGTGCCAGGTGAGGGTTGGACAATGTTAGGTGCCAGGTAAAAATAACAGGACAAGAGGTAATAGCCTCAAATTCCTCCAGAGAATGTTTAGATTAGATATTAGGAAAAATTTCTCCACTGAAAGGGTGGTGTGGTTGGAATTGGCTGCTCAGGGAAGTGCTGGAATCACCATTCATGGAAGTGTTCAAAAGTGTTTCAGTGACCTGAGAGGTCTTTTACAACCTCAATGRTCYTATGATCCTTTCTTTCCTTCATCATTATGGGTATAATTCATGAGAATTATTCACAGCACATACTATTTTGATGCACTTGCATTACCTTCTCTTTCCATCAACAAAAGTGGAATATATCCAATGTCAGATATCACACTCACAGTAAGGAGCACCATCCCTGAAGAGCTGGGAAATGTACTGCATTATTTCCTGTTTTATGTCCACTAAATAAATGATAGTCCCAAAAGCTTAGTCAGTACTTGATTCTGCCTTTTAAGTTTGTTTCTTTCATTACCTGACAATGTRTATCTGCTGCACATTGAAAAGCTGCTCCCATCTRTCTGGTATGGACTTGACAAGRCWTGGTTTCTTCAGCATTTCCAGCAARCCTAACAATACCAAAACATTAAATCTAGTAAAGAATTCCCATTTGTGAGAGAACTTTACAAAGTTATCAGAGTCCACCTGCATGGGACAGACCTGCAAAAGAAAGAAAAACTGGACTTCACTCCCATCATTAAATTGTGTGAAGCAGCATGTGAAGCTCTGAACAAAGGACCATTATTTGTCTTCACTCTAAGAGTAAGGCCAGACAAAAATGTACAAAGAGCCTGGGAATACTCAAAGCCTTGAGTGCTGTCTCAAATACTCCAGTCTTTCCTTTCCTGTCTGATCTGGTTTGCTGTGTTTCCTCACAGGGCGGGTTCCTGACTCACACTGATAGATTCAGAGGAAATTTCCATAGCAAATGAGTAACTTAAGCTCAGACACTKGGATATTACTGCATGTTTAATGGTGCTTGGCTGCACTCTTGCTGGGTTATGCAGGGCCACAAGAAAGAAGTCACGTTTCAAAAAGTGACAGAATCTGGATCTTAAACATATTCTTTCTTTAGAACCTGGTTTTGTAAATGCTCCTCTGAATTCCTGCAATAGTCTGTGATGCTCCTGAGCAGTAAAAAAATAGGCTCCACAACTTTTTCTTGGTCTTCTACCTCATTTCCCTCCTTCTTGTAAGAGCTGGTGTTCCCTAATTTGTTCTGAAATATTCACGACATCTTTTTTCTTTCCTGGGTTCAACAAGTGCTACCTCTGTGGTGTATTCCAGGGGGGTTTCCTCATGCAAGCATTTCTTCCTATCTCTAGCTGTTTTGCTACTAAACAAACTGATTTTACAAGTCCCCGAAATAACAAAACAGCATATATGATTATTTTAGGATAGTCAAAAACAAAGTTTATTTTTAGAATGAAGCTTGCRTTCATCCTTGAATTTATTTTTGGCAGACATATAATAATCTTRAAGACACTTTCATGATTTAATATTTCATCTTATCAAATTATTATACCTATGCACAAGATATTAAGCAATAAGTACTTTTTGCAGCTAATGTAAGAWAAATAGCCTTTTGTGTGATCATGGCATTATATTATTTTCATAAAAGAATATTCAGGTTTCTGAGTACATATTGCAATATCTAAGTTTTGCTCATTACACTGGGACCTGTTCATGGTTCTACACATGAATATTTTATTTTTCCTTCTACTTCTCCTTTAAAATATAATTCTAGGTGTCAGTGTCCTCATTGTGCTGTATGTAGAGGGTTTAAAAAAACCACAAACCTTATTTCTCCTAAACTCAATACCATTAAGCACTCACTTGGTTAAAAAAAAAACAACAAACAAACAAACAAAAAAAAAACCAGCCTAAAAACACCACTACAAACTAACAGCATTTTGTCCATTGAGCCTAAACCATCAGACACATTAAAAACAAGCCCACATCATCACCTCCTCGTGCAAAGCTYATGTTATAACCAAAGCTGAAATTGAATTAAACCCCTATTGTTTCCCTGCAGAACAGGAGGAATTCAGGCAGTTTTTACCACTGGAAGACTTTACAGTTTTCTCTAGTCATGACAGCCCTAAGTACATTATKCTCGTGGGCTCAGTAATCAGGTCACAAGCATCTGTGAGCATGCATTAAGTTTGTGCAAACAACTGTGCTTGGAGGTCAAGCCAGYTGATGTGTGCATACACATGACTAATGAGCTATTTGGCACTGCCTRTCCATGAATTCCCTGCTCATACATGGAAAAATAGTCACAAAATACAGGCATACACCTGCATGCTACCTAATGGTTGATGGYCAAGTTTTGCTTTCTCACAAAACAAGCTTTTGTGGTCATTATTTGTGTCTACAGTACTAKTACTCTGGATTCATATTGAGAGTAGAATTTGCTTCCTGTCTAAAAAAGTGAATTTAAGCCTTGAGAATGAAGCTTAACTGCCTTTCTGTTAGAAAACTAATCTAGCAGCCTCAGAATGAAAAGGAAACAACTAAATATTTTCTCTTTTACCTAAATAGAAAGCTTAGTCCATCAAGTGGTCCTTAGTTCAGGAATATTTTTTTGCAACACTACACAAATAGTCATGTAGGTCACCAAATTATACCAAGTGTCTGCATTAAGCAATAGTTAGCCCTGATATATATAACTGTGGACATTAAAAAACTGCTAAGCCATTGTTTTGAGAAGACAATTGGATTACAGTGAACTGAACCCTTCCCTTAAAACCAGACAAGATACTTTATAAGATACAAACCCCACATTTAATCTTGGTGAAATGCAATAATTAGGTTTGCAATTCTCATGGAAATATTGATGGAAGCTATGCAAATTAATTAGCAAAACAAGTAGTTAGTGGGAAAAGGCCAATACCCTCAATAAATAGCCTTTTCCTACACTGTGAGTAGAAACAGTTTGTGCAATCAATACTGGAGTAGGTGTAGATCCATCAGATGTACTGCAGCCTGCAAGATCCATGTGACAGAACAGGGACACGGGGTCAGTCAGCCCACACTGCTGTCTGAGCTGATCCAGCACATCATCACCAGCAAAGCCACATGCTACAAGACGTTTCCTTCCCACCAGACAKATAGGAAATATATACAACCCTGATTAAAGAAAGCTTCATATAAAAAAATTCCATCCAGGCCTGAATCTATGGATAAATTATTTTGTTAATCCTGGAATAGCTCTGTGTATTTTTTTTTTAAATCAGAAAATGACAATATGCATGTCCATATCTGAACTGTGTGGGACAATGTCACAGGCAAGAAACTTGAGTCATTCATTTGCATGACTATATTCACCCTTTGCAGCAGCATAAAATGTTTGTTATATTTACATTTTGTGTGTTTTCTCACACTTTTAATGTGATGTCATTTTCCCCCAGTGCACACACATAAAAGGCTAATATTAAATTCATTTTCAGCCAGCACTATCAYATGAAAGAAGACCTAATGGCTATAGTAGAAATAACAGTAAAAAGTATACAATAGGAGGTTCTCAAAAAACCTGAGGTTTGAGGGGTTTTTTCCCCAGAGATGAGGAATTTCACATTTTTCAGTTATTTGGTCCTATTTGCATAGCATTTTGAGCTACAGCTTTTAGTCAGTTCTTTATATCAGGTTTGGCTCAGGCAGCAAATAAATAAGAATAATCTCTTCTGTTACACAAAGAGCATATCTGAACCCAGTGAATCTCAGCAGATGAGCAAAGTCCCTAAATTTCTAATATGATTCTAGATCAGACTTGTGAAAATGCATTTTCACTTCATCCTCTGGCTGCTTGTTCAGAAGAGAAGAAAGTCTCTTGAACACAGCATGAAGAAAACGGATGCAAATGAATCTGCAGAATGTCCAGAGGTGTTCAGCTCAAAGCTTCTAACACAGAGCCTGGAATTTGCTTGCTTTTCAAACTTACAGGTAGAATTAAAACTGCTTTCTTGGCTTAATCCTGTCATGCCAGCAACTCACCACCAATAACCAGAGGTGCAAGAGAAACTCTGCACTGACCTTGTCCTCATCACAGGTTCTCTGGAAACTCTGGGGAGAAAAGCACCTTCAGTGCTCGTTTGGACACAAAATACAACTTTTCTATTGTGAACCAGAGTTTAACAGGGTTTTTTTATTCTAGCTAAGACAATAAGGTAATTATTTATATCAAGACAATCATATGCCAGAGAAAAAGAATTCCAAAACTAAACTGAGAATGTATTTTTAAAGAATGCATTAAAAATATGTTAACTAAAACATATAGTTCAGTTTACATAACTATCAATCAACTTATTTCCTTTAAGGAAGAAGATTGAAAAGGAAAATAAAAACAGTATCCACAAGAACTTGGACCAACATTAAGATATGAAGACTCATAGCTGATCCCCTTCAATGAGTAACAAATCTAAACTGATTTTAAAGCTGGGTACACTAATACAATTTCTTTTTCCTGAGTTTGATATTAATTATGAGTCAGTTTATTTCTAACTAAAGGCATGTTCAAAATGCTAGGAAATTATCCACTATAGTTTAACACATTAAACAGCTGGGACACCATTAAAACAAACTTCCTAAAATTTACAGYGATGAAACTATACAATGAAAGGATAAATATAGGCTTCTTCTCATGCTCAAGTAATCCCTTTTCATTAGCAGAGCTGCCATGATTGTGATATTTWACAGTTGCATGTCACTTTAAATCTTAAAAAACAGTGTAAATATTAATTATAAATGAACATTAATAATGCACCTCTGTCTAAAGTATTTATGACAAAGAAAATCTCAAATTTCAAACTTCAAATACTTACATTTAGGTACCAAATCTTATATTAGCTTTACATTATTTTTAAAAGGCATATGAATCAAAAATGTAATTTAGAGGTTCTGGAGGTGTCACCCTATCTGCAGACCAGGTTATTTATTTAATACCCAATAGTACTCCAGGTTTAGGACAGCAGCTCAGGACCATACAAGGTAAGAAAAGCACTGATTTGTGATTCATGTTCCTTAATTTTAGCCCTACAGATGCTTTAGGTGCTCAGTTTATGTTTTCAGGATGTATCTGCATCAGCAGGAACTGACAGATATTTTCAGTCTAGGCCCTTCTRTCTGAAGAGCTGTGTCTAACCTGARAGAGAAGGAGGAAAAGYAGATGAACMCCTTACAGCAGCCATGCACMAACCACATGGAGCASATACAGCCCAAAWGTGCAAGGCATCCACAACAATTTCTTGTGCACAGCATCAATTCAAAACCAGCAAGGGCAAGTGTGCTCCAAAAGACCTGTGAGATCAGACTGCCAGCACAAGACAATTCTAAGGCTGTGCAAAGTGCTTGTTTATTCCAGCAAAGAGCTAAATAGTTCTTCTGTGAGACACTCTTTATTTTAATAGCTATTRCAATAAAAAAATTATTATGCAATAGATCCCTCATAATTAAACTTTAAAAAGCTGCACATCACAATGCTGTRCAGAAGAGTCCCTTAAATACAGAATCCAGTGTTCATGTAGAAACAGATTAAATGCTTGGACATGGATTTATCCACACAAAATATTCTTCCAATTGGGCWGATGCATTTTATAATCTATATGTATATTATTAAAACTACTATGAAAGGGGTTGATTCTTTATGCATAATCAGTTCCCATTGAATTTAAATTACTTTCAGTAAAGCACTGATGCAGATAAAATACTCTAAATGTACAGAATATTAAGCAAATGTTTATATTAAAAAACTGCTTTCAGGTGCAAACGTGCTCAGTGAAGCACAACCCCCACAGTGCCTCACAGAATATTAATGCTCAATGTAGATCATGAGATGCCAACAAGTATTCCTGTGTAAGGGCTTGGAGTGGGAGAAAAGGTAGCATTCAGATGACAAGCCTTAAGAATAGAAATGTGCAAACACATGGGGGGTGATACTATTGAGATGTAAATGAAGTTAGAAATTTATGGTATCAAACCTGCTCAGAGTCAGGAGTGTCTTGTAAAACAGGKACAACAGCATGCTTAGCATGAGCAGCCTGAGCTGGCCCCTGTGCCCACAAGAATTTGCATAAAGGTTGCCTAGTGGGGAACAGAAACAATGTGTAACYCCCACTGGAGAAGGATGCAAACCCCACTACCTGAGCCAGCCTCAGTGGAGGCTRTGGGATGTGGGATAGGAATCAAGATTCCACATGCAAGCTAAGGTCTGGTCAAAGTGGAAWGAAACCTAACACAAAAAGGAGGGGCTGAAGACTATAGATTTCACTAGTAAACCTGTAAAGGACACCAGCACTTGGGTACATTTCTTTCAAATTGAAATTAAAAGCATGATCTAATAGCTTAAGAGCATGGGTATCACACCCATTTAAAAGTCATGATCCTAAATGTAAATTTTTTCTTTATCTTCACTTGAGCCTCAAGGAATGGCTCATGATCCTGTTTGTCCAGCCCAGCAGGAGTGAGCAGTTACTGCCTGAGCAATCCTCAGGGTCTGCAGAGCAGGAGGAAGACAACTGTGGGAATTGTAGCTCTTCCACCCAACTCAATTGCTTGGGTTTTGGGGTGTCAATAACAACTTGTTGCTCCTAAAAGATGACCTCACTTCACTCTAAGGACTGGTAATCCAGGTAACTAATCCTGATTATTTGTCCAAACTCTCTTAAAAATCTCTGCATTCAAGAGATGAAAAAAATAATGCAATTTGTGCTAAGCAGGGATAATCTGTGACTGCATTTCACTCCCACTTATCCATGGTGGCATTTGCTTTAGCAATGCACACCCCACTCTATGTTGATTATGGCAACACCCTGGAATAGACACCTCAATTCAGACAGATGAAAATGTTTCTTTCCTGCATCCCYTCCAGACAAAAGAGAAGCCAAATTAAAAGTCAATAACTTTCAGTGGAAAGTACCCCTTGCATTATTCAGGCATTCTTCAGGGCTGAGTTCCACTGGATCAAAAGGGTCTAAATTATAGATTTTACTGTTTTAATTAGTTCTGTCTGTGGGTTTGAAGACTAACAATCTCTGTTTGGAAACAGTAAAAGGAACAGAAAATTTTATTACATTGCTAAAATGACAKATTTATTATTGTAGACTGCTTTGGACAGCTTTAGCAATAGAGCTCTGTCTATCTGGTAAGTACATCCCAATATAACCCAATATAAGTACACCTGTCTGATTCAGATTTTGCTCAACTATTTAGAAAACTCCTATTTACCTTGATCAGATGGGCCCCTGCAGCTCCACCRTTTAATAAGAGCTCACACTATTTCTTTCAGATCAAAAATTGAAATTGCTGTATTATGTAAATGCTATTACTTTGAAGAAAAGATTGGTGTTGTCCTTGCAATTAACTGTCTGGTTAATTAGACCTCTTTCCTTTTGCTCAGCAACCTGCATTCATGTACATATACTGTTACAAAAACAAACTAGTAAGACTTATGTTGCTTGTGCAGAATTGCTAGCAGCTTGGCAAGAATGAAAAAATTAAGTCTTATTCCGAAAACTGAAAATCTATTAAAAATGGAAATGAAGCTTTTCTACAAGAACCAGGAATCCAATAAAAATGTGAATTTTGTCATGTGGAGTGATGGATTTGGAGCACTCCAGAAGGACAAATGAATCATGCTGAGCTGTTAATATCCCTGCCAATTCTATGGTGTTCCACGAGCATGTGAACTGTCTTTGTTTGCTTTCCTAACAACCATCTCGTAAAAGATTCTCTGGGAACATAGGAAGCTTCTGTAGTGGGATAATTGTTTCAACAGCTTGGACACTGATTTTTTTTTATGAGTAATAGAGGACTCAGATCATTACTATGGAGTGTAATACTTGATGTCAATGGGTGCATTGGCAATAA
This sequence comes from Alauda arvensis, assembly GCA_902810485.1. Classification (NCBI taxonomy): domain Eukaryota; kingdom Metazoa; phylum Chordata; class Aves; order Passeriformes; family Alaudidae; genus Alauda; species Alauda arvensis. The sequence goes on from CADDXX010000036.1 coordinate 130,819, forward strand.
TGTGCAAAGATGATTAAAAAATAACTTTCCTGTAAGAAAAGAAAATGGCTTTTATTGGTTAATTTCTGTCAGTTTTGCTGCTGTTAAGAATTTCTAGTTTATTATTTTTTAATAATAGTAATCATACTTTTATTTATTAGGCAAGGGTAGTAAAGACTATGAATTATTAAACCTTAACAGAGATAGAATCACTTCAAAGATGCATTAGAGTATTCAGATTATGTGGCCACTAATACCCTATAAATAAAGAGCCCTATGTATTTAGGACTTATTTCACAAAGGCCTACCATGCACCTTTGAATCTACTGGTATTTTACAGCAGAATTCTGGAGAGACACTTATAAAATGTTGATAATCTATAATATTATTTTCTAGCTTCATAAAATCAATCTTTGAGGGACTGAAAATAAATTCATGTATACAATATGAGGCACATATTTTTCAATCGACACAAGCAGATATACAGTTCTAAAAAGGAAATAAAATTTCTTCAAATCTGTCTCATGGGAAGCTGCCTCCTTTGCAATAAAACAATCTCCCACCACATGACTAAGCCTCTAAATWATCCAGGGAAAGGGCACAAAATATGAAGAGTAAAAAGACATTGAGAACCTTGAACAAAAGTGTGAAAGATCTTTGCTTTTTATCTATTTATGTAAAAAAAAACCCAAAACAAAACTAACAAAGAAATCTTTACTTTTTTCTATTTTTACACTCTGGACAATGCCTTCTGCAAGGCATTGCAAAGTGTGTATATATACAGAGATGTAAAGCTGAAATTTTGAGGACATACTGTTAAGAAATCCTAGTGGAATCCTCACAAGTACAGGGATACTTTTTGATAAAGAAAAGTAAACTGTTGAAAAAGTAAACAAACTTCACAGAGGTAATGTATTAATCACACACAATCAAATAATTTGAATAAAAACAAGGAGAACTCATTATTTATAAACTATATTAATGCAATAGGAGAATTATTTGTTTGTTCTCTTGGGGGCTGGGTTTTGGGGTTTTCTTGTTCTGGTTTTGGTTTTTAAGACACTCCAACACAGAAGCTTGAAGTACCATTATAAAGATAAGAAAATATAAGAAAAAAAAATTAAAATAGAACAGTTTCAGTCTGAGGAGGCAAAAAAAAAAAGGTATCAAATACATAGCCAAGAATATGACTTTTGGAGCTAATTATTTAGAAACAGCTCAAGATGGTGTGTAGCTCCTATTAATARTCTGCAGAAATAATGCCACTCTAAAGAATGTACCAGATGGTGGTGAGACACTGAAAGGAAAAGCATTTTCATTCCATGTGCYTCTAACAGTTATCTGATCATCCAAGTCCTTAGGCATTCTGGTTTACTGAAGGTATCAGTTAAAAAAATTAAAAAATATCCGATATCATGTTCGGACATGAATCTTAATGCCAAAATGGCACATATTTATTTCCTGTTAATGGCAGATGTATATATGTGCTCCAGCTAAGGAACAGCACACTCAGGAAATTACATGATGATCTATCATAAAGTTTGGGTRCTGATAACAGAATGAATATATTTCAGAAATGTGCAGATGCCTTATTTTATAAGCCTAACACTTTTTATTATTAATGTGTGTACAGCAGCACAGATAGCCACTAATGGATATTGAAATGAAAAATTTATTTTCTCATTCTCTTTKTTGAGCATTCTGCCCTRGGAGATTTACTACTGCACTGGGAGCTTCTGTCAGGATCTCAAAGGTGCTTTTTGTAGGTATTTTAGATGTGTAGGGAGTGGATGAGACTGTGAGATAGTGCTCTTGTAATAGATKAAAACACCCTTGTTCTGCAGAGCCRAGTCCCTCCCCATGGCCTCTTGGACAAGGAGGGGAGCACAGGGGTTTTTCTGCGAGAGCAGGAGAACGCCCACCTTGCTCTTCACATGGCACCACTTGTGACCCCAGTTTGGGCAGCCGAGCTCCACTCCCCCAGACTGCCCCTCATTTATATTCATGTTTTGCCAAACACCTACAGATTTTAACAGCACCAGGATCTGAGGCTGAGATGCAG